>JAHPZR010001978.1:0-10000 GCA_019787425.1 Platygyra sinensis
AAATTATGACAGCTTACATGACGGTGGTACTGTGATAAAGCCAGTGAAGAGGAGCACTAAAGCTAATGTGCAAAGACATTGTAATAGATATAGTTATTGTGCGGATGTCGTGATGTCGTGGCTACTAAATGATAGCCAGAATCACATTGTGACTTGTTATCGTTTTTATGACTTGTCATGTCACGCAGTCCTGCGTGACGAACCTAAATAGCGTCGCGTGACAAGGATCCGTCGCTCTTTCACGACATTTTGTCCAGTTGAATTGTCATACTGGATCACATATGAATGGTTTGATAATAATTCTAAATAGAAACAGTTAACAAAGGCAGCAAAAACATAGAGGCTGTTCTCTCTAAAAACAGTTTTATCGAGCAGCTAAACGCTGTAGTTAAGTGGTTTAGCTTTTTGCATGAAGTAGAAATTATATTTTCAGAATCTAAGGCTTGTGTACTGAGTAGGAGGATCACTATTTCTTGAGTCTGATCTGTTTGGAAAATGCTTGTCTTAAAAAAATAAATTTGGTTTGAAAATAGACAGCAGCAACTGTCAATCGGACAACTTTTCCGGACACTCCCGAGCTTGTCCGGCTCTTTGCGAATGGTCTCGAACTCTTCCTAGTTCCTATCCTCTCCGAGGTGTTCCTTGGCCAATCCGGTAATCGCACAATTCAGAGTGGGGAGGGGTGAGTGGGGCATCGTAGGCAGTAAGCTTGAGAAAAATGTATCGCGAAATTTCGTGTATCGGACGAGTTGAAACTCAACGGAGAAGTAGTACTTTTTCAATTTAGTAGACACTCTAGGTGTTCCAGTACAAATCCTCTAATCTGATGGTTATCTCGCCGTTATCTCTTCGTTGATTATACACATCCTAAAAATAGTGCGCTCGTCTTTACTCACCGGTAGCTATTTCCTACTGGCTCTTTTAATTTTTCCCCGACGTACCTATGTACCACAAATTCAATTAACCACTTGCTGCTTGGTGAAAAGCAGCGCATAACGACCGCATTTCTTCTAAGAAAACGGTCCGAAAGTAATAAGAGATCGATAAGCAATCCCTTAATGGATAATTTTTTATGTAAATAAAGCTCGTAGATATCTTACTCAAAGTTTGCATTTAAAACAGTCCTGCGCTTTGTCTGCATTTATTGCTTTCGTATATTTTTGTTTTCTTTCGTTTCGGGCAATACCCAATGACTTTATACTTTGTTTCCTGGTTCAGTAAAATTCTCGTTTTCTACAGAAATAACCACTTTTGTTGTTTTAAAATATTTTGAGAAAAGGAAACCCGCCATTGGCAGTGAGCTTCATCGAAGGCAGTAAATATTTGTGAAGCCACTCGATAAGTCTAATGAAATTCTGTTGACGCCATTGTAGCTTTTTCCCATTTGACGAAAGCAAGAACATTCTTTGCTATTGCCTTAGATCACTATCCCTAAACAGTTCTAATTAAGCTGACAAATATTTCATGTTAGACAGTTCAAAGATTTTTCCGACTCTGATGACGATCTCGCAGCGGAGCTCGACGTTACCTCACCGAGAGATTGAATTCATGACGGAAATCGATTTAACGATTTTATATTGCAGTCGCTTATGACCGTAAAAATCTCTCATGTTCTCAGGTGACATTTTTCTTCCATTGGCCTTTCTCGCCAAGTATAAAATTTTAATTCTCCACATTCCCGTGACATTTCATTCTTCCTGACACACTCGCGAGGTCCGCTTTATTGACAAATGAAAAATATTTACTTTGTTTTGGTTTCAATGCGAGATTTTATACCAAGGTGTTGGAATGAAATTTTCTTGAGAAAACAATACTGGGAGTTCTTGAGAAGAGACTTTTAAAATGGCGATACCTTGTTTAATTTGAACTTTTCAGCACTGACAGGTGGAAAGAAGCTATTATTGTAAATATTTCCCAATCTAAAGCTGTTTCCTGTGCTTAGCAACCATCAACTACGTCACTGCTTATTTTTAAAGACAGCGAACTCATTTACAGGCAGAAAAAGCGAACAAACATGGGTGAGAAACCGCCGCCGCCATACCCTGTTCAGCAACCGCCTGCTTCGGCGTATCCACAGCCTGTTTATAACCCGACACAACCTGGTTATCCGCCTCAACAACCTGGTTATCAACCGGCCCTCGCTGGTTATCCCACTCAGCCAGGTTATCCCGCGACATCCACTACTACAACGATTATTCAACAGCCAGCGACACAGATACTCGCCATTAACTTCGGTGACGTCCCAGTAGCCATGACTTGCCCGAACTGCCGAGCAAGCATTGTTACAGCGACTAACTTTGTCACTGGGACTTTAACATGGCTGGCTTGCCTGGGGCTGTGTGTTATTGGGTATGTGTTGTGGGATTATTATATTTATTTTCGCTTTTGTCGCTATATATTATTCCACGCGTTTTCTATATAAATGATGTTTAGGATTCAAATTAAATATGAAAGCTTTCTGTTTTGTTTCTCGATATCTCTTGCAAGAACTCGGTTTTTCTCGATTTTCTATCAAATCCATAAGCTACAGTGAACAGAAACAACATTTTACACACATGCAACAATTACGTGCAGTGTTAAATTTTAATGACTTTTAATCCTCCATAACGATAAATTTTTTCTCGGAATATTCCAGCTACAAATTTTATTTTCTTATGGTTTCACTGATGGCAAATGCAAACAATCACAGCAATTTTAGACTGAAATTTTGTAGGCTTATCTGTGTTTATGTAAAGTAAGACGCGAACTGACCCATTCGGTAGACTTCCGCGAAACAACCTCGACATTAATGAACTTGATGCTGTGGTTATAAACAATGCTTTTTACTCCCTCGGTAGGAAACCTGTAAATATTTTCCTGGTTCCATTCCGCCTAAACATTGTCAGGTTTTGCGCTCACTCAGTCGTGGACAAATGTAATAGTTTGAAGAGCGTTTGTAAAACTCGCGGGCAGATTTTATGAAGCGTAACAGCTTTTAAATTTGAGATTGAAAGGTTTAAAAAGGTTTGGGTAAGATTAAAATAACAAAGACTAACCCAACACTGAATTGCTGCGTGCGGAATATTCTTAGGCCCGGTCCAAACGCCGCTCCACTCATGTGCCGAACCAAACTCAATAAAGTTCGACTTTAGAGCGACTTTGGAGCAACGGCTGATTCAGACGGCGTACTTGCGTCGAACTTAATTCGGGAAGCTCGTGGTAAACAATTTTCGATGAGAAAATATGCGTTCTGAATTCAAGAACTCTGTCGAAATGGAAAAGCTGTGACTAATGTCTCGCTGTCCAAGCAATATTTTGGGAAGCAAATTCAGTCGCAAGGTTCCTTGTTTGTATTTAGACAGGTTTTGTCCCGGTAAATACGACATGTTAAAGGGAAATCTCATAAGCTGGGCTACTATAACGAAAAAACAGCAAAAACTGAATTTGCGCTAAAAAAAAACTCGCTCAAACAGTCCCAATTCTCGTAAATCGAAGGCAAGAAGGGAGCTCCGAAACGTGACAGAATTTTTGTTGTGTTTATTTTTAGCGACGACTTCGAGCTTCATGCATGATTGGTCACGCCACTCAATTTTGAGCCAATCACGAGTGCCGTTATATGAAAAATACATTACAGTAATTTATGCGTTAGGTTCGGCACATGAAGAGAACGCCGTATGAATCAGCCGCCGCTCCAACGTCGCATAGTGCGGCAGACCCTGCCGAATTTAATGTTGTTTGCCGCTCCAAATCTAATCTGCCGAACCGAACTGATTCAAACGCCGCTCTTCTGCCGTACTTAATTCATCAGTTAGGTTCGGCGCATGAATGGAGCGGCGTTTGGAACGGGCCTTAGAAAGTGACACCATGCACTATAGTTCACCATAAACAGGTGCTAGCTGTACTTAATTCCACACGGATCGTGTTTTGTCGAATCAGCTAGACTACAGAACGCATTGCATATTGCATCAAAGCGGATCTCCAAATTAATGTGCTGCAATTGGAGTACTTAAATTTTAACACTCTCCCGCGCGAAAATAAGAAATAGTAAAAGGTTGCTTCAATGTTAGTCTTTTAATGAATTACGTAAATGTATACGACACATTATACCTTGTAACATGACGTACTAGACAAATCTCAATGCAACATTTGCTTGCTGTAATCGTATAATAGCCCTTTTCACGGTTAGCTTTTCTCATTTGCATTACAATGTAATTCAACGTGGATGCGAGGCAATTTCGGGCTAAAACTGTAAAATAGCCCGAATTTGCCTCACATACATGCTAGATTTCATTGTAATGCAAATAAGCAGGGTTAACCGTGAAAAGGGCTATTGAGGAGCACAGGTGTTTTGGGAAAGGTGTTCTAACCACGGTCAGTTAAAACCTGTCTTGTCTTTACAAGGCATAATTTAGATCTTCAAGGAGAAGGGTGGAAAGATCTCAGTCATGGTAATAGAAAAATGTTGTAAAACTTAACTGTACTTTATTTCTTACAGTTGTGATGCTGGTTGCTGTTTGATTCCATTTTGCGTTGATCCTTTGAAAGATGTCATTCATACATGTCCCTCGTGTTTAACACAAGTTGGAGTGTTTCGCAGAATGTGACGGACAGATGTCCTGCATTCCATGACTTCTCACTGAGGACCTTTCAGTAACTAAATAGATTAGACTTGCGTAAAAAAAGTGCTTAAATTTTGGAGCTAGATCTTCTAGGTTGTTTTTCCCGATTTATCTTAGACAAGATGGCAAATTAGTTCCGGCCCTTTTGTTGTGGGTGCGCTGAAACAACTGCTTTGTTCAACATATCGTCATTCAACGTTCAACTCATCTTGTAAAACCCAAATTAGTGTGGTTACTAACGCTAGAAATTCTTGTAAATTCATCAACTAATTTTCGTCACCAACAATTTAACAAACTGAAGCCACAAACATTGTTGAAGCTGCTGTTGTATCGCAACGACTAAACAAGTCGTAGAGAATAGTTACTTTTCAGCTACGCTTAAGTACAATTCAACATATTTAAATGCGGTTCCAATGTAAATTCACCTGAATAGCTGACGAACACGTCCCATCAGTTAAGCTATTTATTATGAAAATCAGGCGTAATTTAAAAAATACATGCATAAGAATGAAGTTGTATAAAAATGTTTCATTAAAGTCATGATTAAAAAGAAACTTTTGCCTCTATATGTAGCGTAAGTCCTCTTTTTCCACATCCGTTTTTCCATCACCTCTCATTTGAAACTCAACCCATGCTCTGAATATCGTTTGGTAACTGTGATATTTAGATCAACGGACCCAAGTTCAACCTCGACCCCAGGCTCTCTCGTTGTTTGCTTGCTTTATCGTTGGGAAGAGGGACAAGGGAGCCAAAGAAGAGAGACGATAAACGCATACGATAAACGTTGCCAAAGTGCGGAACTTGATATAATGAACGGGTCATTCTGCACTTTATGTGCCGTTGGTTCTTGGGCTGGAGTTACGTATCTTCGCTACACAGTGCAGACGAGTCCCAAAAAGGACGAAACAACTGTCCACTGTTGCGATCCTGCTTTCTCGGTTCTTGTCGTGTTGGTGTCTCGAAACGTCTTTCACATAGTTTCAGCCTTGCAGTCTATTGTTTGTCTTTAAAGAATTCGAAGAGAGAGCGTAGGAGTGAGGTTGACTCTAACATGCCTTTCATTTGAAGGGATGGTGTAGTCAAGCCATGTTTAAATTTGATCTACTTATCTGCTAATAAGCTGCTCTACCACCCCGGCTACCGTTTACAGGACTGACAATGTCACGTGGACAAACCTTGCATTTCCTGCTGAGAACGAAAGATTGTTTCGTTGAAACTCTGTCTTGATAATGACTTAGACAACCTTTTTTTTGTTCATTTTTCCTGATTCTTAGTTGTCGGGGCGGGCCATCTGGCGGTTTCAGTGTGGCATTAGGGAACTTAAGCACTGACGACGGCGACGCTAGGGAAGACGCCTAGCAAAAAATGGATTTAAATTTTACTCTCGAATTTCGCAAGTTCTCAACCCGTTCAGTGCGCAAATCTGTCTAAAAACCTGCTCAAACTAAATATGTAATGCCAGCGATCAATAGGCCCTTTGCAGCTGGGGTCACGTGACCAAATTTTTCCTTGAAAATTTTTACATTATGGGCTATAACTTAAAGAATGCCAGAAATGGAAAGAGCGCATCGAAAATACCAAAATGGTCAAGTTTGAGCCCCCTGGAATGAAAGAGTAAGTTTTTACGACAGTTTTAATTTTTGGAAAATTTAGAAGTTTTGTATGGGAAATGTTGCTGGAGAGCAAGGTCTTGCTCTCCAGCAACATTTTCCATACAAATCTTCTAATTCTTTTAAAACTTCAGACTGTATTTAAATCTCATCTTTTAATGACGGGGGCCTCAAATTTGGCCATTTTGATATTCTCGACATGCTTTTTCCATTTCTGGCATTTGTTAAGCTATAGCCCATAATTTTATGAAACGTAGGTCACGTGATGGCTTAGCTGCAAAGGGCCTATTCCATAAGGAAATCCAAAATATTTGCCGTCGAGGCCTAGGTTCTCCAAAATACGCAAAACTTGGTCATTTCACCTTGTTGTTTGGCAGAGAACGGCAACGAAATGTACAAAGATTTATCACGCACGTGCACAGCTATTGTTCTGCTCATTAAACCTTTTGTTTGGCGACGTTCCCGTTGCCGTTGCCGTCGTGGTTTGCTTAAGTTTGAATAGAGCGGAGGAACAGAATAAATCGTGATGATAATCAGTTTTTGTATCTTTGAATGTTAAAATGAACGCTACCAAGTAAAATTCATTTTCAAAATGAGCCCAAGAGATAAGCACCAAGAACTGTTAGAAAGCTTATAGCGTAATTGTATTTGAAAAATGACCTTGTCCAGAGGGTTCACAAAGGCTCCATATAAACAAAAGAGATGCAACGTTGTAACAAAAGAAAGCGTGCAAAATTAGTGACGTGTCTATTAGCTGATTGGTCTACGATAATTTCCATATCCATAATGACTGTTGGTGACCTGAGGTACTTGTTTGTCATTTTGAGATGTTTGTCGTCGGAATAAGATTTCTGCCAATGGTTGGTATCAGTTTCTTTGCATTCTACCTTAGTTCTATGGTAATGTTTCAACTAAAAACTGAATGCCGGCTTCAAGTCATTCTACCGCGCTTGTGGACTTGGTTTACATTTCGTGTTGAACTTCAGAAAAACCGAATAGCTTACTAAGAGAGTAAAGCGTACTTCAGAGGCTAGTTCAGGAACGGTTTTTTCGACTTGGCTTTTCTTTATGAAAGTTATGTTTCTTTGTCAAACGTTGTCTTGTACTTGACAACGAGCGCTCGTGTACTTACAATTCACTGTGAATTCTTTACTCTTCGTTTACTCGTTTTTTTCACACTTAAGTTTGTTTCTTAGGCAATTTTTATCTATTCTATTTTCAGGGCGTAAACGACTGAAGACAAGAAAGGCAAAAAAGTCAAGGAAACACAATGACGTCAAAAAGATTCAAGCAGAAAGGATGAAGACAAAGTTGAGAATGGCATTTCAAAATTTGGTTAAATTGAAATCGCTCCGCGATAAGAAATGGAAGTACTTGGAAAAAGGTCAAGATGAAATCGTTTTGTATTTTTTCTCGCTGAAATGTTTGCATTAGAGTGACAATCAGGCGCGAAGAAATTAAATTCGGTTGTGGCGTTAATTACCACTGCCATTTTTGACGGAAAGGTTTCAACCGCTTCGAGCTATCCATTAAGAACATGTTTTCAAATTATGGGGAGTCATTAAGTACATGTTTTCAAATTGTGGGAGTTTAATTTCTTTGCTCATGCGATTATCAACATCAACTTAATCAAATTGTATTTTACCGTTTCGGTAGCTGCATGATCTGCTACGTGTTTTTTGTCAAAGTCGAGTGTTATTTTCTGAAAATTCCAAATTGTTGTACAATCGCACAAACTCTCCTAAGTTTGAAAATATGTTGCTAGGCGATAAGCTTTGTAGAGTATTTTTTAAGGTGGCGCTGCATGGGAATGAAAAACCGCGATAGTAACAACTGGTTACGGGATTGTGTTGGTCAAAACAAATGCTATTTTGATATAAATTGGGAAAACAATTAACATTGTAAAATGTCTTTTCTTCTAAAATTGCATAGAGCAGTAAGTTTCACGAGGGGCTGGAGATTCAGTTTATGTCAATTGTCTGCTGGAGGGTAATGTCCTTGCGAAAAAACAATATTCATCGGCTGGAGGTGCATGGAAAAATGTTTCAGTTGACCTATCGAAGTTTATGTTGTCGGAAAATTATTTCTAGTTTTCAAATCTTAGCATTTTTATATGTGAAATTAAACATTGATTCTTTGATTTGCAGTTGAACAGACGTTTATAAATGATTCGTTAGTAAATCTGAATTTCTGTCACTTTTTTCTTCGTCATATGAAATTCTGAATTATTCAAAACTAATTCAGGAGCCGTTAACAATTTGTTGGTAAATCTGAATTTGTTCGCAACTTTATTCATTATTGAGTTTTGAACATTTGAGGCATTTGTTGACATGATCACTACATATTGTTTGTAAATGCTTTCTTCGTTGTTTTGATCGTCTTGCTGTTTTCGTTTTTTTTTTCGAGGTTTTCCTAACCTCAGCGATTGTTTCATTCCTTACCCAACAGCTGTAATAGTACAAAACACTGATCGGGATTTTCCATCTCATGGGTCCTCATGGGAGCACTTTGTCTTATAACTTCCGCTGATCGCTTGGGCCGGCGGCGCGGCGAAAAGTCGACACTGAAAACCGAAAGAGATAGAGAGGGGAACAATTATATAAATGCGCGTCATCTTGACGCCTATATACGGCGATTACGGTAAGTCATCTCGCCACTTTCTCTCAGGAAACTGTCGATAATGTCTATAATGATACCAGGTTGTTTTCTGTTTGTATCCAACACATTAACTGTAGCGTGTGGAAAATTTAGCAGCTAAAGCGGAAGCTGGTGTCATAAGTTAACTACAACAAAACACAGGTCAAATAATTTCTGTTATTTCTTGTTTGAACATTATAGGATATTTAGGCTAGGAATAACGTGAAGACACATGCTTTTTGCGCAGTTTCTATTATTTACCAATTGAAGAATGGCTTACATCTTGAATGCGAGCTCGGGTAATCTCACGGAGTAAAAATACCCATTAAAACTTTCACTTTCACTTTCATTGTCAACTTCCGGTGAGCCTCGTTCTTTCAATATATTGAACGCTATTTTCCCCGGGGGGGGGGGGGGGGTACTTGACTAATTTTTGGGTACAGGGGTGCCGCCGAGGGTTTGAAATCCTGACCCTGTTTAGGACAAAAATACGCTAAAAACCCTACCCTGTGTAGGACAACAACCTCCATTTTAAACCCTGTTTAGGACAAGCGACAAAATGCACACTCGCTGGTTTTACTGGAATTTACACTGTTTAATAAGTCATTCAAATTGAAGAAATCATGCTCGATGCGTCTAAAACCAAGCGGGATCCCTCATGTCTGCGCGACACAGTAACATCTTTCTTTCACCGCGTTATCCAAGACAAAGAAACTAGTAGTAGTAGTAGTAGTAAACTTTATTTCATCTCGGATTGAAGAGTAGCGCGTAAGCACTAATATCACCGAGAAGTACCTAGACCTACCATACGTCGGTTTACCCAGTTTATATTGCGCAAATCAGGAAAAAAATGCGTCGCTTTTCTGCCGCTCGATCGCATGCTCTTTCAACTTCTCGCAGGCTCCGGGTCGCAGGCTAAAAAAAAGAAAGAGACTGCTCGCAGTCTGGGCTAAAGTCTCTCGGCTCGTAATAACATACCCTGTTTAGGACAGGTCTAACCTGTTTAGGACAGAAGCAAGTCGAATTGTATACCCTGTTTAGGACGGCGAGGCCAAAAAACCATACCCTATCCGGCGGCACGTCCCCGTATAGCCCAAATAAGGGAGTACCCCCCCCCCCCCGGGCTATTTTCCTACTTGAAAGACCTGATTGAGG
>JAHPZR010001978.1:15000-70000 GCA_019787425.1 Platygyra sinensis
GTGTTGAACTTCAGAAAAACCGAATGGCCTACTAAGAGAGTAAAGCGTACTGCAAAAGCTAGTTCAGGAACGGTTTTTTCGACTTGGCTTTCTTTATGAAAATTATGTTTCTTTGTCAAACGTTGTCTTATACTTGATAAAGCGCGCTCGTGTACTTGCAATTCACTGTGAATTCTTTACTCTTCGTTTACTCGTTTTTTTTTTCACACTTGGGTTTGTTTCTTACTCAATTTTTATCTATTCTATTTTCAGGGCGTAAACGACTGAAGACAAGAAAGGTAAGAAAGGCAAGCAAACAAAATGACGTCAAAAAGATTCAAGCAGAAAGGATGAAGACAAAGTTAAGAATGGCATTTCAAAATTTGGTTAAATTGAAATCTCTCCGCGATAAAAAATGGCAGTACTTGGAAAATAGTCAAGATGAAATTTTGAATTTTTTTCTCGCTGAAATGTTTGCATGAGAGTGATAATAGGGCGCGAAGAAATTAAATTCGGTAGTGATGTTAATTACTTCTGCCATTTTTGACGGAAAAGTTTCAACCGCTTCGAGCTATCCATTAAGTACATTTTCAAATTATGAGGAGTCGTTAAGTACGTGTTTTCAAATCATGGGGAGCTCAATTTCTTTGCTCATGCGATTATCAACATCAACTTAATAAAATTGTATTTTACCGGGTCGTTAGCTGCATGATCTAGCTTGGTCTGCTACGTGTTTTTTGTCAAAGTCGAGTGTTATTTTTTATTTTCTGAAAATTCCAAATTGTTGTACAATCGCTGAAACTCTCCTAAGTTTGAAAATATGTTGCTAAGCGATAAGCTTTGTAGAGTATTTTTTAAGGTGGCGCTACATGTGAATGAAAAACCGTGGTAGTAACAACTGGTTACGGGATCGTGTTAGTCATAACAAATGCTATTTTGATAAATTGGGAAAACAATTAACATTGTAAAATGTCTCTTCCTCTAAAATTGCATAGAGCACTAAGTTTCACGAAGGACTGGAGTTTCAATTTGTCAATTGTCTGCTGGAGGGTAACGTCCTTGCGAAAAAACAATATTCAATGGCTGGAGGTGGAAAAATGTTTCAGTTGATCTATCGAAGTTTATGTTGTCGGAAAATTATTTCTAGTTTTCAAATCTTAGGCCCGGTTTAAACGTCGCATTTTACATGCACTTAATTCGGCAATTCGATTCGGCGCATGTAAAATGCGACGTTTAATCCAGGCCTTAGCATTTTCATATGTGAAATTAAAGATTGATTCTTTGATTTGCAGTTGAACAGACGTTTATATATGATTCGTTAGTAAATCTGAATTTCTGTCACTTTTTTCTTCGTCATTTGAAATTATGAATTATTTAAAATAAACTCAGGAGCCGTAAACAATTTGTTTGTAAATCTGAATTTGTTCGCAACTTTATTCGTTATTTATTTTTGAACATTTGAGGCATTTGCTGACATGATCACTACATATTGTTTAATGCTTTCTTCGTTGTTTTGATCGTCTTTCTGTTTTTGTTTTTGTCGTTTTTTGGTCTTTTGGTCAGTAAAAAGCGCGAACATGTTTTGACGTTTATTTCAGTTGAATTGACATGCAGAGCCACCTTGAAAATAATTGTAAAAGAGGATATTGGGTTTCTGGATTGATCTTTGTTTCCTAAAAATACTAGATTTATCGGCCGATATTCTTTTATACATTTATGTACGGAAAACGTTCAATTTATAATTTGTTTTTTTTTTCAGTTCGGAAGGGAAATAATCGCAAACAAGTCAATCAGAAACCAAATGTATCCTCTTGTATAACTTTCAGCGAGGCTGTATTGAATTATGTCTCGTATCAAGCAACTCTTTCCATGATCGCTTTTCAAAATTGTAAGTCCAATTTCTAATTTTTCAAATGTTTCGGCCTAAAATTGGTCTCTAATATATATCGAGTTTTAGGACTGTAGCTTCAATTGTCTGAATGTTCTACTTTTTTGGACTGCTAAACAGTTAGACGGAAAATACTCGCGAATAAATTTGTCGCTTTACAAAAGTTTGTAGCTCCAAATGTTTGTTGTAAATGATTTTGCTTCCATCCGCAACTGACAGCCAAGTTTTCTAAAAGTATTTACTATCACATCTTTGATTTTCAACACTTGCCTGATTCTTTGTGTTCACTGTTACATTATATATACCTACCTATTACCACGAATGCAACTTCAGTTATCTGATTCTTCTAAAATTTCATCGCTATCGTTCACTACAAACATTTACCAACTTCTGGTCACATCTGCTATTAGCTCTAAGTGCTTTTCAAAGCTGTAGTTTCAATTTTCCGATATTTTCCAAAATGCCAATGCTTTTGTTTTCAAACGACAAAGCTTTCATACAAAAACAAATCACGCAAACCATAGAATGTTCATGTATTGTGATACATTTTGAAGCTTGATAACCAGACATTGATCAACAACACCTCGCTGGAAGTAATTTCTAGAAGATGACGAAGCAAGCCATGATTTTTTTAACTAGCCTAATTTTGACGTAAGATCTGAAATTTTTCAAACGCTAGATTGAAGTTTTCGCAGTTTTCCACTATTTCGTAGGTCGAGTAATCGGGTTTATGGCTTGCTTTTGCTAACTTCTTGAAATATACTGCATGATGATACCACGTTAAATAGTTGAGCAGTGAATTACTGGCAGCTAAAAATCTATAAACAGAAATGAGACGAGCCATAAAAATATCTAAAACTGCAACGTTTCTGCAAAACATTGGGAGGGTGGCGACGTTTTAGAATCGCTATTTTTAAAAGCGTTTATGTAGTTGGGGCGCTAGTTACCCAGCTAAATAAACTGCTTCGATTTACAAATGTTTTCGTCTTTTCAATGTTGTGTAGGAACGTTGCAGTTGTAGAAATTTTAACTTGTTCTTATTATTGTAAATGGGTTTCTATCTGCTCGTCGTTTTACTGCTGACTATTAACAAGATATCATCATGGAATATACTATCTTGAACACAAACAAATATTAACTGGACTAAAAGTCTTAGGATTTTGAAAAACTTGAATGATTGGAGTCAAAAATTTTCGTTAGTTTGTGTCCAATATGGTATATGTTTATTTGTTTTGGCGGGAAAAATTTTAAGGGAACCCCCTTACAACTTTTTGTTAAAAAAGTTGTCAGGGGAAACGCTGTGCAAATTTTTTCCAATTTTCCCGCCAAAAGTCTTAGTATATATAGGGCAAATTTTTTGGTGACACCTTTATAGTTAATTTAATTGAATTTCAATAAACTAATTAAAGAATACTTATGAGCTATTTGATTTGTCACTATTTAATAAAGTTATTTTGAAGTCAATGAAAGAAACAAAGACAACAAGTTTGAGTGATGAGTTTTATTACTATTAAGTGAATAAATACATTTTTAGAATGATAAGAAAAATATAATTGACTAAAAATACTATCGTCAATTTTTTTTAAAAAAAAACGGCGCATGCGTATTTTAGGCGCCCGTATTTTTTCTAAGTTTTTTGGCGGGAAAATAAAAATTTTAAACAAGGGATGACGAAGAATTATTTCTAAAAAAAAGTGGGCGGATACGAATTTTAGGCGGGAAAATAATTTTAAACAAGGGGAGACGAATTTTCCTAAAAAATAGTTGGCGCATGCGTATTTTAGGCGCCCGTATTTTTCTAAGTTTTTTGGCGGGAAAATTAAAAAAATTAACATGGCTTACTCAAGGCAGTCAGGACAATGTTTTAGAAAATATTTAATAAACAAGCAAAATTAATTTTGTACAAAATTAACTCTATGAATGAAGCGAGAATAACTCGACAAACTTAGCAGCGACATGTTATTTATTTTGGTTTCAAGAAAACTTTTTAAAATTGCTTTTGGCTGAAAACGCGAATGCTAACTAACTAAAAAATTGCTCCTGAAGTTAAATCGTGGACTTTCAAAGCTCATGATACGAGAACTCGGTGAACAACACTAGTGGTGCGTTACTCTGACGACACTTAAGAATATGCTAATAAAGATTTACACGAGAATTATTCAAAATCAGGAAATGTTGCCTAATTTTTTTAATTGTCAACTAGGAAAATAAAAGTTTCTTTTGATACGCTGCTTCCTTGCCTAAACAAGCTAAATTAACAGAGTTAAATCTCCTGTTGCAATGCCCTGCACTGAAATTCCCGCACAAAGCGTTCTTTTAAAACATCCAAAACGGCCGCTAATGTAACGCAACATCACTAATGTTTAAGAATCACGTAAGCATCAGTCACACAATTCACAATTCACAATTCACAATTCACAATTCACCAAGCTCTCGCATCGTGAACAAAGTCCATGGAAAAAAATCCTGTCTTGCACGTCCGTTTGATTTGAAAAAAAATCTCTAAATCTGTCTTACTTTTGTTCCTGGTACACTACATGTGTCTAGTCCTAAATGTCCTCCGGTCTTCTTAATATTGCCACCAGTGTCTTGCCTTTGTGGTCTTCCCCCAATCGTCTGGTCATGGAGAAATCCTGTAAAAATAAAGAAAGAAAAAAACTTTTATATATATAACGATAACATTTGTATTTTATTTGCAGTTTACGCCATATACATTGGCTTCAGAATTCCCATATTAATGGTTATCTTTATTCTCATCACCTATTTGCTTGGCAATGTATTGATTTTGTAAGACATCAGATCAGGAAAACTTGGCACAAACAGAACAATTTCAATATATCAAATATATCAAAGGCTCCGGGAAATAACTACAGAGTTTGTGGGGAATTTTTCCCAGAGCCTTGCACCGAGGTCTGTTGTTTTAGACTGAATTTTAATATATCAAAATTGGGCTATTTGCAGTAGCTATAAGTAATAGTAATTTAGGAAATAAAAATGTCTTGAGAACTTCTTGTGAGTGAAAACGTCTGTAGCGCTTTTCATAAGATTTGGAAACTGTAGGAAAAATTGTGACTCACTCAAATAATAGGTATAATTTTGTCTCCTAATATATGCTCTTTAAACAGTGAAGACTAAAGTTGAATATTTTGCAAACCAGTTAGTAGAGCACAGCACAGGTTTCAAACCCAATAATAGGAATGCCAGTATTGAAATTAATGACAACAGTGCACCTTCAACGCTATTTGATTCAATAACTATTTTTGCTGTTTGGCCAGTATTATTATTACCCAGGGGAGAATGGGCCCTTTGCAGCTAAGCCATCACGTGACCTACTTTTCATAAAATTATGGGCTGCAACTTTAAGAATGCCATAAATATAGAAAGCATGTCAAAAACATCAAAATGGCCAAGTTTGAAGCCCCTGGAATTAAACAATGTGATTTTGTGATGGTTTGAATTTCAAAAAAGCTAAGAAAATTTTGTATGGAAAAAGTTGCTGGAGAGCAAAGCCTTGTAGTTGTACTCTTAAATTTTACAAAAATTTAAACTGACATATTAATTTACTCTTTATTTTCGATATACTCTTTCCATTTCTGGCATTCTTTAAGTTATAGCCCATAATATGTAATATTTTTCAGGAAAATTGGGGTCACATGATCTCAGCTGCAAAGGGCCTACTAACCTAGCCTCAGCAACAATAACAATAATGAAAAGCTTCCTTTGTGTGTCTACTGTACAATATTTGAAATAAAAAAAAATCCTTGCTCTCTCAATTTAAGTTTGCCCTGGCAACCTAGTAGAACAAACTACTGGTAACAACAAGAACATTTCAAAAACTGAGACAGTTCACAAAGGTTTGAAGACATTTCAACAAATTCCAGCTCTAATTTGGAAAAAAGGAATCTAATTCATTATCTACAAATAGTTCTAATTGTCTCAAGGAATTACACAATTCAGAACGTTTCTCTTTCAACATTATACAAAAATCACCTTTTCAGCAAAATTGCTAATTTTCTCATTTTAATTTTCTAACTCGAACCATCACTAACTTGAACCCTCGTTATTAAACTCAAACCCTCGCAAACTCGAACCCTCGCAAACTCGAACCCTTGCTTGATAACATCAAAACATGATTTGCCAGTTAAAATTGGAATCATCTGTCTGCTGTCAGTGAAGATGTTAACACCAAAACATGATTTGCCAGTTAAATTTGGAATCATCTGTCAGCTGTCAGTGAGGATGTTAAGATCAAACCATGATTTTCCAGTTAAATTTGGAATCATCTGTCAGCTGTCAGTGAGGATGTTAAGATCAAAACATGATTTGCCAGTTAAATTTGGAATCATCTGTCAGCTGTCAGTGAGGATGTTAAGATCAAAATATGATTTGCCAGTTAAATTTGGAATCATCTGTCAGCTGTCAGTGAGAGAGTGCAAATCAAAACATGATTTGAAAAAAACTGAACTGATCAACACGACATGAGCATGGGACAAAGAAAAAACCGAGTCCTTGACAGGAATTGAACCCAAGACCTCCCGTATACCAAACAGACACTCTATCTGGGCACTCTATCCACTGAACTATGAGAACTAATGGAGAGCATTATAGGTCATTAAACTGAGTTCATATGTGGCAGGCATCCTGCATACTGCTACGTTCACCACTGTTAAAGTCATCGTGAGTGTGATAAATGAATAAAGATGGGGAATTTTAAGCTGAGTAATGAAATGTGAAAGATCGACATGACCAGGGCTCAAAATTGTGACTCACTGCTTCCCAACCAAAGATCAGGTGTTGGACCAGATATTAAAGTGCACCTAACATGACCTAACCCCACAATATTTTTTTCGCTCAAGAATAAATCTTTGCACCTGTTTGAAACGTATTGTGCTTTTTTCCCCCTTTGTGACCCAAATCTTGACTTTTTACAGGCTGTAAAAGTGACAAAACTGTTCCACAACCGAGCAAGTAAGGGGTATAAGTCTATTCCTGGTTTTACATCTCAAACTTCTTTGCATGCCTGTTTACAAAGACTTACTATGATGCAAATCCGTCTGTGATGTCAAACCAGGAATAGACCCATGCCCCCTCATTTTTGGAACATATGATGACCAGATTTTGTCACTTTTACAGCCTGTAAAAATTCAAGATTTAAGTTTAAAAAGGCCCACTGCATTTTTAACATGTGCAAAGATTTATTTACATGTAAGCCAAAAATTATTTTGGAGTTAGGTGCACTTTAAGAAATGGTCACACAATAGGCAACTCACCTTCTCTTCTGTCAACTTTTTAATCTTGAAGGAAAACGACATCACTTGTGGATGAAAGGTGTGATTTACTCCAATAGATAAAATAAAAAAACCCATGATTCTTCGATCGCCAACTGGATCATCATGTTCGCTTCAGCAGCTTTTTTATTTTAAGACACACTAAAGTAAACGATCCTCTCACCTTGAAAAACTTCGAAATAGCTACCCCTGTTCAAAATCACCCTGTAATGCACTGTGAACTCTTGAACATTAAGTCAAAACTCTCGAACCACAGGAGAAACTAGAGATAGGTAAAAATTGACTAGATCTGCACATCAATTGCTTGTAGCAAGGCAAAGAAACACAACTTTTAGTTGATAAATCCATGCAAAAAATACAAAAAAACAAATCAAACTCTTTGTGTCTCATCAAAAAAAGGCATGGATGTTTCCAAATAATCTTGACCGCAACAAATGTCATTCAACCAAATTTCTCATATTGAATTTCATCCTATATAATGGTGCACTGTGCCTGTTCCTATTCTACCAATGGGCAAGTGATTAAACTTGCAGTGTGATACACTAGTTTACTGACTACAGATAAAAAAAAACTAATTGACTGCCCTGACATGGCTAATGTAATGTATTTCACTTTCTCAACTGATCTTTTGGTGTTTAATGTTTCCTGTTTGCCCTGACAAGAGATGTAGACATATTTTGAGTTACTTGCAATTTCTTACTGTTGGTATATTTTATTGCTGTAAATTTAACTGATGGAATAACAACTAATATAGAGAAGGCTGATATACAATATTCAATTGTACTGGTACACTCATGAACACCACTATGGATGCCAGAAATGTACACTGACCTGATCTAGCTGTATTTGGATCATCCATTGATCTTAGTTGTCCTATGTCATTGCTTGCTTTTTGTTTGCCTGAAAATAAATGAATGAAAGACTCATCACTTGCTGTTTACTTTTGAGTTCATTTTATTACATGCAATAGCATTAACAACACTGTACTAACAAAAGTGATCCATTGAACAGCAGCTAGATTTGCACTTTTCTAGCAACCCATATATGGCATTCTCCAGGTAGATAAGCTCATCATTCAACTGTCTCAACACATCAAGATAATCCAGTATCCTTTTGAATGAGACTGTGAACTACTACATTTGAATCAAGACAATTTGCCAAGCTTTCCCAGCATGCCCCCAGATCCCCTAGAGACTCATTACTGCAGCGATCACAGGCACAGCTATGCCGGGCCTAAAACCGCCTTTTAGTTGACAGCGCTGGAATCTCTGAAACTGGCATTCTTAAAATTTAATCTAAAATTTAATTCTGCTGCCTTGTGAATTATTCAACTACAAACTCATCAGGAACATCTTCAGTTGCCCTAGCGGTGGGGCATTTTCTGCTATTTCCTGCCCTGCATGGTGGG
Source organism: Platygyra sinensis (assembly GCA_019787425.1). Classification (NCBI taxonomy): domain Eukaryota; kingdom Metazoa; phylum Cnidaria; class Anthozoa; order Scleractinia; family Merulinidae; genus Platygyra; species Platygyra sinensis. The sequence continues at coordinate 23,564 of JAHPZR010001978.1, forward strand.
GCATTTGTCACTTTTTGCAGGCAATTAAGCCATTGACTCCTGTGCTGCCCGTAACCATCCATGACGAGCCTTGGCCTTTCTTCCACTTCTGACGTCATCACTTTTGACCAAAATTGGCATCATCTATACTCAACTTCTGCAGGAGGAAAAGATCTTTTCAATGATGCCTAGATCAGAGTGACGGACCTAATGGAGCCTGAGATATGCACCAAAATGCTAAAAAAGATGAGAGAAAAACTCAGAGCAAAATTTCCCACCACTACACCTAGCTGCCTCATGGTAAAAATTGGCCACCTCAATGACTCTTCCTTAGAAGTTTTTTAACTGCAAGCAAGCCCAGTAAAAGGTCAATCACTGCAGCAAAAAGAAAAGAAAAGGAGAAAAAGGGAAGGGGAAAAAAATTCAAAAATCGAAAAGCCTAAAGACATAGGTCACCTTCTCGTCTCAAAATTTTGATTTCTGCGCATGCCCAAGCCAAAAGGTTGTAAAACGCGATTCTAGTCGCAAGAAGGGCTGGCTGTCGTGTCGCAAATGCATTTTCGACCAGATTAAAGCTAATTTGGCCAAGATCCAGCCTCAAAACCACCAAAATGTCCAAAAAATGCATTTTTAGCAAAAAGTTCCAGGAGTCAATGGGTTAAAACTAATCCCCACCTATATCCCGCGTTGAAGAGGGGGTGGGGGGGGGGGGGGTGTCAGGGTTTACTCTTACTGGTGCATAACAAGGGGGGCAGCTCACGAGATATCAATTAAATTTGGCGAAATAAATATATATCTCAAGGCATGTAAAAGTCTTTTCGAATATTTAAGCAATCAAAAGTAGCAATAAAACATAAATTTTCCTTGTACATGTTCATACCGACCCGGTACCGAGTATGGTCAAAGACAACACTTTACGTCCTGAGGTCGCTTACTGTTTCTGGCTCCTGAATAAGAATGCGAATTTCTCTCCAGTTTGTTCCAATAGGAAAAGTTTGAGTCTGGGACCCGTTTGGGAACATTTCTTGAAATGTAAACACTTCCAAGACACAGAATTAGGCAAACGCTTGAAGGAAGAATTTTCACTGCATTCCTCGTGACAAGGTAGTGAAGCGGAAAGAGACTGGAGCGAGCTTATGACGTGTCCTGTGTCTCGTCAGTACATCCGATGTCAGCGGAAACGACATGAAAACAATATGGCGGAGAATACAGTTGAGTTTGTATAACAGAGAGATTTGTACTTAAAACTTATTCAGATCGCGAGGCATTTAACCAGAAAACTACTAGAGTGTTCAAAAATGGATAATCTTTATCAGGAGACAAATCGGTGAGTTGTTTCTTTTGTTTGAACGGACATGTTTCAATATTGGTTTTACCAGGTTTTACATGTAAGCTTTAATCGATTATTAAGCTTACTTAAAACTTAATTTAATTTCTTCTTTAAGGCTTATAGTTGGAGTTCAAGGACTGCTAAGTAAACTCAGCACTGCGCATCCGGATTCACTAAATGGTAATAATTTGCTTTTAGAATAAGTTTAATTAGTTAAGCAGTGAAGATTAAGCTTAAATTTCCAATTCAGTTTCTATTTACAAAATTGCTGTTTAGATATCTGGTAGCTGGTCAATGTTTTAAACAGACTAGATGAACAACATTAGATGAACAATAGCACTCCCAACCTCATTCCCAGGGTCTCTCATCTTACCTCCCCCTGGGGCGAGCGAGGAGAGACCCTGGTTTGGTCTGGTCACATTCTACTTTGACAATTGAGAACATCAGGGAGGGGTCCTCTGTTATCAGGCAGTTTGTCATGTAGAGCTTTGTCGTGCTGCGACCACCATTAACCATGATGTTTAACAATTTGCTTTTGGGCTGAAATTTTGAATAGTATCTATTCCAGCATTTATCTAAAGGTCAGGCAAGTCTGTCTCAAGACAATTTGCCGTGGTCGTGATGTTGTTGCTATAGTACCCAACTGTGGACGTCGAGCAGCGCAATTTTATTTCGTTAGCGTTTATGTTAGCATGAAGGGGATTCAGCTTAGCAGAATAGTGCATCAAGGAACCAGTTTACAGATAGCAGTCAAATAATGGTCAGGAAGAAGGTTACAGGCATTGTATTGCTTCTCATCCCAAGCCCCATAGATCAATTTAAAACATATTAAAAATGGATCCCAAAGTAATTTGCTTGTTTATGCACATACAGCCATTGAACAGGAAATAGAACAAAACCTGGAGAAGGTGTCATCCAACTGTGATCGTCTGACCATCCTCATTAACAAGGAGCCACCGCAGAAGAAACAGAGTGCAAGGATGTAAGTAGCCCGTACCTCCACTAAAGATTGTTGTTTGGTTTGTGTCCCCACCCTCCCTGGAATTTCCAATTTAGCTTCACACTTTCCCTAAGAAAATGGGCTCTTGAGAACCCCCACCCCCTCAGAATTTCCAACGATCCAAATGTTGGTCTTTGAGACTTCCCCCACCTGTCCATGTTTGCAAAAATACTGTGTGGGGTGGTGAGGGGTATGAAGTTATCAATTTGAATGACTGTATTGAACATCTAATTGAAGTATAACATTTTTAAATTTATTACAGAAAAGTGGACCAACTAACATATGATTTAAGACATCTGAAGACAGGCTTCAGCAATTACCAGCACCGTAAAATGATGAGGGTACGTGATGACAAAATTGTTTTCAGTTCATTTACACAACTTATCACACCAGCAAATAGCTTTAAAATTACAAGTTCGGATTTTCCATTTTCAACAGGAACAAGAAGAAAGGGAAAGAGAAGAACTGCTCAACAGGAGATTTACAACTGTAAGTTGTGAAAGTTACTTTATCAGTAGTCATGCTTCCACCGGAAGTTAAAACCTGATAAATTAATAACAAACATTGTCTTGACTATTACAGTATTGCAAGACAGTGCAATAATTGTTTTCTACACCAGAGTTGAGCTGGAGTTTGTAGTTACAGACTCAAACATTCAGGAAACAACATTACATGCATCTTTTTTGTCTGAATTGATCATTCATGAGAATAATATTATGTTTTCTCATACACAGCTGTGTGCTTAAATATTTCCTTTTCTGATTTATCATTTTCAGAATAGCGGCGAAACATCTATCATGATAGACCATGCTCTACAGCACAACACTTCCCTTCAAAATGCCGACAGAGGAATAAGTGATTTACTGAGCAGTGGGTCCAGTATTTTGACAAGCTTAAGAGATCAACGTCTCACCTTAAAAGTGTGTTCATTACCATTATGGTTGCTTTTTTAGGTTATCACTCATAGGTTGAGCTGTGGGGAATGGTTTTATTTATTTATGTTAAAAAATTAGTCCATTTCCAAGTTCATTGAGCCTTTGTTTCAAAACAAGTCTTCGTACAATACCTTTTAGATGAAAATGAGTGTGATCTGCGTGAAAATATACTTGTGGGGCAAACACATTTTCATGTAAATAGTGTTGCATGAAGACTCATTTTGACACAAAGGTAACAGGTATCTTGGAAATGGCCATTTTACTGGTTTTTTTTAAGGGACTCGTCTCCTTGATATTTCCAGCTCACACCATCCCTGTTTCTCTATTTCTTTTGAAATCTAATGTCAGAACCCCTTGGGCTTATACTAGAGACATTGGTCTTACCATTCAATTTCTCCAATTTCCACTCACCACTCAAGAGATGGACCCAAGACAATGTTGATTGACGTCAATCATTCATGAGCCTTTGATTTGTTGACATCCCAACTATTTGTTTTTAACATCAAATGTTGACTCCTGTTGTTGACGGTGATTCAGATGTAAGTGATTACAGAGAATTCAATTTGTGATTCTCAACAGGGAGCTCACAAGAGAATATTAGATATTGCCAGCACTCTCGGCCTTTCCAACACTGTTATGAGATTGATCGACAAGAGAGCCACTCAGGTAAGTTTTTTTAACAGTAAACAATGTGTAGAGATCTATTGTTTTGATGTGTTCAAGGAATATTACCAGTATTGCGAGTAGTCACACCAAGTTTACAATAGCTTGTAAAATAATAAAATGTATGTAAGTGAGTATTGCTATGACTAAGAAACTGGGAAGTACGAGAAACACTTAGGACCAACCAGTTTTAAGATAAGTTTAAGATAAAGTTAATAATTGCCATGTTGAAGTATTTAGCTGCTGGAAGATCACTAGTTATAACTTTTCTAAAGAGATCCCCTTGCAGTCTAATTGTTAATAATTATGAACCTTGAGTTACATGTAAATCTCAAGCATGCTGTAAACATCAGCAACCCCTGTTATTTTCCTTTCTATGAGTATATACAGTATATCAAGAATCGAACAACTGAAAGTACCAGTCGTACAAAGTATATAACATTGAACCACAACAGATATCTTCTGCAACAACTCATTGGTTTGGAAAGTAGAGTTTTCCAAAATATCCTGATCAGAGCTTTCTTTTTTTTTTACTCAACAGGACAAATGGATTGTGTTTGGAGGAATGATAGTTACTTGTATAATAATGTTCTTAGTAGTGAAGTACTTAACGTGATGTGCACGGAGAAAGCTATAATATGTTTTCAAATATTGCTTGTGAAAAACATTCTCACAGCTCAAACACAGACATTATTTTTCTTTTAAATCTATTCCTTCAGGTGTAGACTACATGTATGAGAACAATCTTAAGTCTAGAAATTCTGTAACAAAGTTTTATTGTACAAGGAAAAAAAACATATGTAAAGAAGGTTCCTATAGTTAAGTAGTTTTGTTTGATAAATGAAAGTGAAGTAGAGCCACCTGGCAAATGTTGTAAGAGCAGAGGTTGAGTATTAGTCGTGCCACATTTTGTTGATCTAGGCCAGACTTCAAAAGTGGTTGTATCCTTTCCTCAGAGCAGGAAAAATTAAAACCAACAGATCTGTCAATGAATTTTGAGGAAACATCAATTTACTTGTTTTGCCGCTAAGAGAAGCTGCTCAATTCCTTAATATGTGATTGACATTTGTGGTTAGCAAGTAATTTGAATTCTTTATTTTTTAGCCTTGATACGATTACAGGAAATAACTATTTGGTAATTTGGTCATTTCCCAACCTGTCTCCTCTTCTGAAACTTACTTGTCTATCTCTATAAAGTGTAAAACGTTTGTCAACATTATAATCAGTTTCCTTCATCCCTGCAAGTACCGAATTTACTCAATCAAACGCTGCATTTTAGAGCAGAAATATTAATAAAAGCCTCCCTTGAATAAACGCCATATCATGATGCGGCCTAAAAAATTACTTTCCTAAAAAAAATATTTTGTTTGATTTTAACAATGTTAAAGAAATATAATCAAAACACGAGAACAATATACAGTGGTTCAGCTTAAACAGGCTTCGGAAATTTGCTTTCATTGATAACAATGTTTATCAGTTCGAAGTGAGTATACTTCACCGGTCTTTCAACACTCGTATTATACTACTGTTTCCAAGAAATAAATTGGATTTTAAATAAACTCCGCCATCGAAAAACGCCGCGGCGTTTTATCAAGTAAATGCGGTACTCGGACTTGAGAACTTGTCAAAAGTATTTGTGAACTCCATATTCGAGAGAACAGGCCGCAAGATATTCCCTATGAATATTAAAACAAAATTCTAAAGAACAGCTGAAAAAAGTTGTAAACTTCTCGTCCCCAGTGATACTCGTTAAGGAATGGAGATACGTCTCCCCTTTCCCATTCCACGCTCAATTTGCGGCGTGTTCCGCCATAAATTCTGCGGTCTCTTTTTGATTACCTAACCCTTTTTCATACCTTACCAGGTCTGTTCTCCCATGAATCACTTACCTTAATACTGTTGGTGTTCCTAGACAGGATAGTGTCTGAATGAATATACGTCTGAATTCCCAGGACCCAAGGATGTAAATATAAGAACAAGTGCACTGAGGCCAGTTCCATAGGTTCTTTGCACGATCCGGTCACATGGTACAAAATCACACATGCTGGTGAGCAAGTTGCACAGTGGGACTTCCAAAACAAAGGAACTCGTATCAGTCCACCCCGACTTTCCTTTTTTTTTGAAATTCTCATTGGGAAACAACATAATTTATTCCGTACCATGTGACCGAATCGTGCAAAGAGCCTATAGGCCACTTAGCCTTACGTGCCTTGCCATTATAACCCTCTCTCCTCCGCAGAGGCCTCTTTCGTGCTGCTTTGACCGTGAAGGTTTCATAGCCCGCGCGCCCTCCCAAACCCAATATTATTCAATAATTTCCCATAGGGAGCCTCTGCGGAGGAGAGAGATTGTAACCTACTTCGCGACAAAGGTTTCTTATGGCTAGAAGGAGGTAGCCTGCCACTGATTATCGGGATCATTCTTAACGGGAGGCTTTTGCCACAGGGTACTACTTTCGTTGAGGCCAACGAGACTCGAGATCAGGATAACCAAAAACCAACAAACGATAAAAGTATGATCATAGGTTCTCATTAGAGATTGGTCTAGCAAAAATCAAAGTTTAACTCCCGATCAGTATTTCGATTCATCTTCAAAAGCAGCACTTAGACCTTAAAATTATTGAGCCTCCACAAATTTTCCCTTTACACGATTTTCGTAGCGCTTTTTATCGAGTCTCGATGTTCACGAATTTTATTTTAAATCACGAAAGTTAACAATCGGGAAAATGACAGGTGAGAAGTTCGCTCTCCTCTAAAACGTTAAAAGAAACCTTAAGGTCATTCCTCATATTTGCATCCTTTCTGCGCATAATTTATGGCGTCATTTAGCGCGGGCTCGGGCACGCGCATACTAATTGCCTTGATATTGAGCTTTGTCAGTTGAAAAATGACTGTAGCTCGCCAACGAGCATGGGCACCCCAACTTTTTTTCCAGTCATTGTAATCAACTTATCATAAACTTTACTTGAGAAAAGACTTATCTGATTTCTATTGCAGAAAATTGAATAAATAAGGAAAATAGCAGATATATTGTGGTCTTTTCTATTTGCCATTGGTAACCATGTCAAGAAATTTGGTTCAAATTTTAATCAAGGATTCAGCTTTCTGTCTAATTCAAACTTAAAATGTTTATTTGTGTCCGACAAAGCGTATTGACTGTAGTTTAATGCACGTTCTCATAAGTCTCGGTCACAAAATTTTACAATTACACTGGGAATGTGTTCTTCTAATAAACATTAAATAATGCTAAAATGGGGCATTTTCAATGCTTCAGTGCTCCTCTTTTAGCATGGGCACCCCCCTTTTTTATTTCAAAATTGAAGTTGTCATATGATAAATATTCAGTGGACAAAGTTTGAACAATTAAAAACCTATTGTCACTTTTATTTCAGAGGAGTTACCTTAAGTGTTGCTGAAAAACGCGATCTTTCTTCCTTCTTGCGCGCGCGTTTTGTTCGATTCTTTCTCGTTAGGTTACGTGTTGCATGCGTCATAAAGAAAATTCAGAGGCAAACGCAAATTCTAGAGAGAAGTTGTGCATTTGATCGGTTGGAGAAAAAAAACAATTTTTTCAGAGAAATATGGGCGTGTGTTGTTCCAAAACCGCTAAAGAAACAAGAACATCATCAGCGCGATACTATGCTTCAGTTGATAGCTCGCCGAGTTTCTTTCCAACTGAAAACGGATGCGAACAGCATTCCACGTTGGAGAGCGGTATTGAAGAAACACGCTCACGCCTTGAAAAAGCGATGGAGACAGCGAGTGTGGTAGATTCTAACGTGGAGAAGGGCTCGAGAAGTGCGTTTATTGAGACCAGTGTAGAACCCACGTGGGAGGCAAAACATCGCCTAAGAGTAGGGAAGGAAAGTTGGGAAAGTCTGGTACACAATCCTCGCTGGAATGCAGAATGGAGTGAAGAGTCGTCCACCGATAACGAGGATGGAGACAACAAAGTTATCGCACTGAAGCCGCATTGTTCGGGCGCGATGAGACGACTAAAGAAAAAAGACAGCACCCGTCAGCCTAAATACAAAGATGAGATCATGCTCACTGATAACATTGATAGTATTGTTGAAAAGGAGATTCCAGAATTCCCGGATGGTGCGAATGCACAGGCCGTGTCACCTGGGCCGGGTTCTAGCCATGTCGGCGTATCAAACGCTTCACCGAAAAGATCTAAGAAGACAGAAGATAACAAACTAGCGACGAGTGCTGAGTGCAGCGTGAGGGACGCTAAACCTGATGCTAGGTCAAATGGGACAACTGTAACCAGTGCTGAGGCAGCACAAGGCCCTAAAAATATCTATGCAAAAAGGAGAAGTAGGAAGGCGGGTGATAAAATGCTGGTAAGTGGTACAACGGTTATTGTGAACATTAGTCATTTGTGTCTTTGGATAGACACATTGGTAAGGTGCCATAATGGGACATGCTCTTGAGTAATATCAAGCCACTAAGCCCAAGAATAAAAAGCAAGGATTCCATATTCACTCATATATTTCGTGTGATTCGGATGTGATCTGATCATTACTTAGAGTCGGTCTTGCTGAGGGTTTAAAGTGCAGGATTTGAAATCCGGAGGTTGCTGGTTCTGGGCGTCTATGAATGAGATTGAAAAAGCTGGCAAAGATTCATTAACCAGAAGCTAGTAAAATTGAACAGTCAGGTGTTCCAGCGCTATATGGGAGTCTGGTGTTTCGTCAGTTTATTGAAAGCAATGTCGACACTCAGGAATTTAATGGAATACACTCAGCAGCAACGTTAAGACCTAAAAAGATGTCGATCGTGTTTATTGAAGTTAAAAGGTTCTGGACTTGAAATTTGGTGGTTCGTGTTTCACACAGGGTCTAAATGGGATTAAGAAGGGATCCACCAGAATTTCGAATAATTTATTAGGTAACTTGTATTACTCCGATGTACTTGTCTTGTCCAGCCACTGCTAGCTTTCTAGCTATTTGCGGGACAAACTATCTCACCTCTGTATTTTTGTACAAAGAATAAAGAATAAGTTGAATTATTTTGAATATCAAGTGAACAAAAATTATTTAATGATTATATTGCAAAGGTATGTGTCAATGTTTTAAATATCTTCTCAAAAGAAATTATTTCTACCAGGCCCAAGTGTCGTAAACAAGTTTTGAAGTTCATAAGAGACACTTGAAAGTACTGGTTAAATGCAACTGATGTTGAAGTTTTACCTGTGTTCGCACAATTTTTCTGATTTTTAAAGGTTTTTTTCTCGAGATGGCACGAGTAATTGACTTTATTGTTATTTTTAGGCTATCAATTATATCTTTAGATTTTAGACAATGCCGGCTAAATTTAACCGAAGATAACCAAAGATTTCCGAGAAAGAAACGATGATGTTCGATCATCATCAGATACAGGAACACATCTAAGTACTTTTTGAGGGATTATGTAACCATAGCACTTCTGAAAATAACATCGCATTTTCACGTGTGAAATAACATGAGGCTCAGTTGCAAACTAGCTAGTTACAGTCCAATCACGAGAATACGTTCCGGGGAGCGAATGGTACCAAGTCATATAATTACTACCCAGTGCCAATCAAAGTCACGCATACGTATCATTGTGCCAAGGCCCTTTAAATAAAGTAAATTATCGATTGATTTACTTTGCTTATATCCTTATTTAGCTTAAAAAGGAAGCTGTCGAAGAACGTGATGTAGAAAGTTCTCCAATTGCAATAAGCTCTGTCTCAACCTCACGACTGGAAGAGAATCATCCTCAGAAGACGATGGATGAAGAGGACATAAGAGTGGCAGAGGAAATCAAAAACATCCTTAAAGATGATTGTTTAAACTTCTCAAATGAACCAACAGCTCCCAGAGCCAGTGAAGCTCAGAAACCTACAATTAAGGGATCGGCAAAGAAAGAGAAACCTGTGATTGTCTCGGCAGCTGAATCAAAGGGAAAAATCCCAGCTGGTAAAGTTTCACCTCCGAAAAACACACAGCGTCCAAAGAAAAATCCCGTTACGCAAAGGGAGATCACAGTGGAAGAGAAAGTGACAGACGATATCGAATATATCTTGAACGACGATATTCCTGCAGCTGAATTAAGTGGACAAAACACCACCAGCAGAGGTTCACCCTCGAATAAAGAACAACATCCCCAGAAAAATTGCACAAGGGAAACTAATATCACAGAGGACGATCAACTAGCAAATGATCTTGAATACGTCTTGAACGACGATATTCCTGTTGCTGAATCAAATGGCCAAAACACCACTGGCACAGTTTCACCCAAGAAAACGTCCTCAAGGGATGCGAAACTGGGGAAGGATATCGATTACATCTTAAACGACGATATCCCTGCAGCTGGATCAAATGAATTCACCGCTGGCAGATCATCACCCTCGAAAAAAGCAGGACATTCCGAGAAAAAAACCTTGAGGAAAGAAGATGAAAGACTGGCAAATGATATTGACTATATCTTAAGTGACGATTTCCCTTCAGCTGAATCGAATGGAGAAATCACCGCTGGCACAGTTTCACCCAAGGAAAAGGCGCAGCGAGCCAAGGAAAAATCTACGAGTGAAAATAAGCTTATAGATGACAAGAACATTGCAAAGGATGGCAAAGATAACATCCCTGCCGTTGGAGAAGTCAAGAGTCAAATCTCTTCTCCCAAAGTTTCGTCAAAGAAAAAAGTGTCTTTTCCGGAAACAGAGTACACTGATGACAACGTGGAAAAAGACGTGGAAGATGGCTTAAGTGGAAGAGTCACATCAGGTCTTGGTGCACTTCCTCCTCCTACAAACAGTTTTACGAGGAAACATTCTAAACAGGCAGATGAGCAATTGGCCAAGGATATAGAGTATATTTTACACGAAAACGATATCTTTGCTGTCAAGCCAGAGGATGTTGCAATCACATCCAGTCCAAGCGAATTACCACGACCTAGGACAAGCAACCCCAGGCTTTCGTTAGCAATGGAGATGGACAGGATCTTTGATCCCGAATCGATAGACTGTTCAGATCAGGCAGATGGTACTTTGGTAGAGGATCACGAAACAGCTGATTTTGTCTCAAATGTAATGTTGGTGTCTAGTTCTGGGGCAGCTCCACGCCCTAGAAAGAAAACTCGAAGAAAGAAAGCAAAGTATATGACTATCTTAGAAGTTGCGGCGGAGGAAACTGATTCCAATGCGTCAGTGACATCAACTAGCTCAGTTTCGCCATTGCAAAATGATTTATCATCACGAGCGGGCACTGAAAAACACGAGATAACACATTCTACGAGGAGCAAAGAAACAACAGAAGACGAAACAGCATCGAAGGACAGACATACTGGGAAATCACTTCAACCAATTTCTTCTAGTTCTGGTTCATTGCGTCGACGTCCGAAGACGAGAAATCCAAAACGTATGTTAGCTAACAACACTCAAAGTTCATCAGCAGCTTCTAGCTTCCGTGCTATGTCACGTCCAAAACACGATTCTCTTCGGAAACTTAGACAGGCATCCTACAAATCAGCGAAAGATGGCTTTGTGTACGGTGCATCAAATTTAGAAATGGCGTCGACGGCTGGCGCAGCTCCACTCACCAACAGTAGAACCAATTCCACAAGGAATGCCAAAGATACCTTAATCTTAGAAGATGTTGATACCGGTGAACAAATCGTTTCAGGTTCTTGCAAAGTAACGCGATCGCCAAAGATTTCACTTCGGGAACAAAAGCACGCAAAGGACGTCATTTTAGGAAAAAAGAGCGACAATAAGGTACAAGATACGAAAGACGTGGCTTCAATGGTATCAAACGCGTCCAGTGCAAGTGCTGGTACTCGATGGAGAAAGAAAAACCCCACGAGACAACCCAAGGAAACAAACGAGGCCCACTTGCACGAAATCATAAAAGAAATACTTGAAATTCCGGCAGCTGACTCTGGTGGCTCGGTGGAAAATTCTCCTTATGATGCTAGGGCAAGTTTGAAAAATAAGACTTCTTCGACACAGCCCAACAAGGCCAAGCATAAAGAGGAATTTAACGAAGCCATCGAAGAAATTTTAGGAATTCCTGCGGCAGACTCTAGTGTTTTAGTGGAATATCCCACTGATGTTACAGCAAGTTTAAAAATGAATTCTAAAGTACAGCCCAGCCAGTCAAAACATACAGAGGAAATTGACCTGGACGAAGCTATCGAAGAGATTTTAAGCATTCCAACGCCTGTCAGTGACAGTAAACAAGCAGCGGAGCTACACAGTGTGAGTAAAGAAAGAAAGACGAACTCGAGAAAGAAAGTGACTGGTGAGTCACGTGGTATGGGTACTAAGAAGCCTACTAAGCAGACAATGAATGTCCTGGATATTGGATTCCCGGATGCTAAAGCTAGTTCGTCAAGTGTTGAAGCTATGAATTGTGGCAGTGGAAGTTCTGTTGCCAGCGGAGATAACATGCGACCCATGTCGGCAGGAACCTCTACAGTAAAGTCTATGGGATGCTCTGCTTCTCCTAAAACTGTTAAGCTTCCTTCTTCCCACAACACTAGACAACAGCAACTAAGGGGAAAACAAACACTACCAGCTATCCTGATCAAGGAAGAAAACACCGTGCGAAAACCGCGCACGAGAGCTTCTAGAGAAGCCGCTGAACCAACACTCAGAGGCTTGCAGGGTATGACAACACACAGAAAAGCTGGTGTACCTGTGACCGTCGAAAACAGCACCAGAACCAGTCCTGGAATCTCTTATGAATGTGAGGAACTGAAAATGATGAAGCAGATCGAGAGAGAATCTCGATGCTGCTGACTCAGCATCGGACATACACACATACATAAACAAACAAATAAAAGGGAATAAATACCAAAAAAATACAAAAAGAGATAAAATGATAAACAAACAAAACCTGAAGTCAGAAAAATCTACAGCATCTTTAAGAAAATACCGTCGTCAAACTATCGTTTGAAAACCGCGCATGAGAGCTTCTAGAGAAACCGCTGAACCATCGCTTGGAGGCTTGCAGGCATGACAACATACAGAAAAGCCGCTGTACCTGTAATCGGCGAAAACAGCACCAGAATCAGTCCTGGAATCTTTTATGAATGTGAGTAACTGGAAATAAGGAAGCAGATCGAGAGAGAATCTGGATGCTGCTGACTCAGAATTGGACAAGCAAATAAAAGGGAAAAAAACACCAAAAAAATAAAAAGAGATAAAAACAAGGAAAAAAGTAGATCTCGATGCGGCTGAAAGCCATTTCTATAAACAAGCAAAATCTGAAGTCAGAAAAATCTACAGCATGTTTAAGAGAATACCTATTCGTCAAACTATCATGTTCTTGTTTTAAAACTTACTTCCATAAGGTTGTTATGGAGGTAGCAAGGAATTTTTCTACATTTTTATTATGACAAAGAGTGATATCAAGAAACCAAACCTATTTAAAGTTAAATACTCAATCGAAAACTTCTGTTTTTTTGTTTAAAATAATACGTTCACACAAGGTTGTTATGGACTTAAGGAATAAATTTTCTACTTTTTTGTGATTGCAAAAACTGAAAACAAGAAACCAAAGCTATTTAAAAGAAAATACCTTTTCGATAAACTATCTTATTTCTTCTTGGAAAATTTACGTTTACGCAAGGTTGTTACAGAGGTAAGGAAGAATATTTCTACTTTTTAATTGTTACATGTTTCATTTCTTTCTGCACTACTTCTTTTTAAAGATTCCAGTTACAACTATCACAAAACTCTTTTGGCCTTTGGAGAGCAGAGGAGAGACTTGGGGTGAGCTGCAGGTTTTAGCATTACCCCTGCCTTCCCTCAAACCATCCCCCACTGAACCCATTCCCCAACATCCCCCTAATCTCTTAATCTAAAGCCCTTTGCGACCCCCCGTCTCTTCCAATGCGTTTCCAGGAGCTCTAAAAGAATCTTGTGCTCAGTTGCAATAAGGGAAGGAACTTTGATCTAGACCGATCAAGCACTTCAGAGAGTTCCAACGTCTCAGAGTGCCTCCTTTAGAACACTGACAGATGCCAACAAATTCAGCTATGTACTCTGACTGAAGTTTTTACGTTTCTGGAAAGTATTTTTTTACCGATATTTCTTATTCCGTAACAACCTTTTAACTAACTCCTGTCTGACTTTTCTGTTACATTTACCAAACATGTACTTGATAAGTTTATTTCCTCCGTAACAACTTTAAACTACTTTGTATGCAAGATAATTCTTTCATTCATGATTATTTAGTTAACCTGACCAAACTATATCTGGATGGTTTTTTTTGTTTTAAGCTTTTTACTCTGTAACAGCCTTTTAACTAGTTTCTGCATGATTATTCTGTTAAATTTACCAAACTATATTGATTGCAAATGATTGCAACGACCTTTTAACTAACACACGACTTTATTAAATTTACGAAACTGTCTTGATAGCTCATTTGGTCTAAGTTTCTTTCCTGCACACAACCTTTTAATTAACACACATGACTTTGCTAAATTTACCAAACTGTCTTGATAGCTTATTTGGTCTAAGTTTCCTTCCTCCATGACAATCTTTTAAGTAACACACGACTTTATTAAATTTGCCAAACTGTCTTGATAGCTTATTTGGTCTAAGTTTCTTTCCTGTATACCACCTTTTAACCAACAAACATGATTTAATTAAATTTACAAACTGTCTTGATTGCTTATTTGGTCTAAGTTTCCTTCCTCCATAACAACCTTTCAACTAACACACGACTTCGTTAAATTTACCAAACTGTCTTGATTGATGATAGGGATTTTTCTCTAAGTTTCATCCTCCGTAGCAACCTTTTCACTACTTCTGCTTGATAATTGTGTCAAATATACCAACCTGTCTTGATACCTTATTTTGTCTACGTGTATATCTAAGTTAATACCTTTTGATGATTAAATGAGACACTACTTATCATGATTTTCTGTTTTTCACTAACGATATGTTGATATCATCAGAGATATTTTATCAATAAAAAAATCGATAAAATGAATTGTGGTCACATTCATTGAGCAGTACTGAAGATTTCTCAATAAGCTTCAATTGGACGTGATTCGCGTAGATATGATTACAGAAACATTCCTCGCTTTAGAACGACAGTGCTTGAGGAATCTGACCGCTTTGCTATATGCGAAAGCGACGTCACAGGAAGTTTGTGCAATTATGTGAACAAATCAAATCAAATGGTATGGTCAAAAAAAAAATTCAAAAAGGAACGCGCTGTATTTAGGCTTCACGTTGCACACGGCATTTCCTAATCAATTTTCGTTGCTGGACTCCCAAGGAAAGGGGCAATGAAGGGGTGGGGTGGGGGAGGGAATCGGAGACCGGAGTAGAACCGGAGTAGAGAATCATTATTTAGTTTTCCAGGTCAGGCGAAAACAGAAAAATTAAAAGGCGTATCTTAAAAATGACACCAGTGATTTCAGATTCGACCATGAGGTTCTTGTCGGGTAATGTCCATAGGTTACAGAATTCCGGTGGCTTCAGATGTCACCTTCGTAGAGTGAATGGATCAATTTCGTAACACATGGCATGGTTTTACGATGCATTTCCTGCCACTTCAGAACTGATAAACACTTCTCGGAAAATACCACTCTACGCCCACCCCCCACCTGAAAAGTTTATACCGTGTTTTGTGATCACGAGGTTGACTTCTTCTTGTGGATGTGCGCGTCAGGATTCCAGTCTGTAGCCACTTCGTTCATTTTTGGAAATGTTGAACTGGCTTCTGATATCAAATAATTGCTTTCTAATATAATTTTACGTTTGGATTTTACGCTTTGAGTAACACTCACAGGATTTAATGACTTTGAGGGGAGGGCTACGAATTCGGTGCATGAAAAATAAAGGCAGTTTTTTCAAATTTGGTGTCGCTTCTGCGTGGGAACACCTGGGATCTGGTATTATCATAGACATTTATCATAGACATAAAGAAATGTCTCGTATTTAGCCGGTTTTTCGTTTTCCCGTATTTATTACAATTCCAACTCATAAACATTTATCTATATATTTTCGGGGTCACACATAATCTAACGATGGCGTTGTATTCCCGGCTAACGAAAGACTAACTGTTATAGAATCCTTATTTTTATCACAAGTTCGTTGTGAGGAAAAAAGGGTGAAAGTTGAAGAAATTAATTGTGAGATTGGCGTGTAATATTCGCACGTTGGTTTCATCGGCGCAAAGTGGACGATTGTGGGTTATGTTTGCGCTTGAATAGTGAAGTAAAAAGGTACGCTACTGGATAAAGCATGGCAATAGTATATTACAGGTGTGATCAAATAATTAATTCATTAATTTATATTGCTTTTATTTTGAAAGCATGTTCATGGTATTCACGCGCATGTTCTTTATACAGCCTGCCGCTGCCTCTTGTACCCGTTCGTCTTCTGAGCCTGTTAATGTGAGTAAGGTCTGTTGGAAACAAAGAAAAGAGATGCCGACGTCACAGTTTGAACGCGTATACCTTTAAACAGGTTAAGTCTGCCAAGTGGCCCATCAGGCCGGAGCTTATCCCGGTTTCTGTAGCATGAAGCGACTAGGAGTATTTCTACTCTCCCTGGGTGGGGGGCTGGTCTATTCCAAGGTTACCCGACGGCATTAAATTCGCCGGTACCTATTCGTACACTTGGGTGGAGAGGACACTGTGAGAGTCCTCGGACAAGGCTCGAACCAGGACCGCTCGATCCAGAATAACCCATACAAAGAATGAATTCTAACTTCTCTTAACAATACACTGTTTAGGAGAGAGGTGATGGGAATGGAGAAAATCACCAACTCATAACCGAGTAGCAACCAATCACATCATCACTGTAAATGTTTTTAGGTCAGTTTTTCTTACAAGGAGAAATCCAGGCTCCTTGTAACAAGCGTAGCAGGTTAACCTCCGTAAGAAATCACTTTACCTTAAGCGCGTCGTGTTGGTGGATCAAAAAGCAGTTGTATGGATCACGTGACAGTCTTTCCAGTGCGCACGCGATCGCCCGCTTTACTGCCACGCCGGAAGAGCCTTTGAGGCTGTCAGCCAGGGGAACGACCGCTGATGAGAAGGTCTTCACGTTTTTGTCTAATCCACTGCACCTAAAACAAGGATTCAAATGGGTATAACATAAGGACCTACCTAAGGTATATGGTCCGCTTAAGAAATGAGAAAAGCATGCACTGGCAAGGAGTTTTAACACTTAATCATGCCATGTGATAAATCATCTCCGAAATGAGCCTGTTGACAATTTTTAGTGCGCATGTCAAGTTTACTGTAAAAGTGGTGCTTTGTGTGGGCTCAGGTTTGCTGTTCATTCGGGGCGTGTTTAAAACACGAAATGACGAAATGCCAACACGGTTACCCTAAATAACACTCAGGTTAGCTTTTCAGAGTGACCATTATCTTTCCCTTCGCTCGTCGTGGATAATATAAGGCCACTGATTAATCCGTCTCCTCCAAGCGACTCGGTTTTTTGCAGCTACCTCTATCTCCTTCTATATCTTAAATCCGAGATATTCTCTCTCCTTGTTGTTGTTCTTCAACACGTCTCTCTTGCATGGCCGTCCTCATCGGCGTCAGTTCCTTTGGGTGCCCATATTAGTGCTATCTTGGGATTTTGGTCTAAATACATTCTCATAACAGGGACCAGCCATTTTCATATCCTAGCTCTTACTTGTTCACCGACTGTCCATGCAGCTGATCTTTTAGTTACGAATCTTTTCTCCGGAAACTTCTAGCTTGGATTCGTCCTCCAATTCGACAGCGGTATGCGCTCGATGATTTTAAGGGTTACCCCGTATATCACATTGATTCTCACCATAGTGCCATATATTTCCGTGTTCGTGTTGTAAACACGTCCGTTCATTCGAAACACGGCTGCGAAAATCGCTCTTTACCACTCAACTTTAATATTGGCTTAAACTGGAATAAAAATAAAATAATTTCCTTACGTTGCAATTGCTTCAGCCACCCATCGCTTTAACTCTTCATCTTCCTAAAGAAAAGAAAAGAAATAGTCGGTGACAGTATTTTGAATTTATAAGACGGCTAATTTATAAAAAATAATCGGCTATAGAACTTAATAAATTCAGTTTGTCTTGTTCACCACTCTAAAGCTACTGTATCCTTACAAAGTTTACTCGCAATAGTTCATGTTATGTTGTTGACAGTGGTCGAAGTTATAACGATCAACAGAAGTTGATTGACAGTTTTACTTACTGTGTTCACGAGTTGTACAAGAAGCGGAACTACTTCATAATCTGTGAGAATTGAAAGATTTTCTCTGTCTTTACCAATGTTGATTATTGCTCTGTTTACGCTCATCAGCACCTGATAAAGAAACACACACTTGTTTTACAACGTTATAAGCTTCCTTTTCATGTGTTATAGACAACAATAACTATATCTTAATACTGACAAAGCGCTGCATTGTAAGTGTTCTGCCATCCGATCTCTAACACAAACATGACTACAGACGATAGATGATCCGGTTTTGTTTTTCAATTTTCTTTCCTCTGGGAACAAAGTTATAGTTCATTTTGACTTCAGCTGGATTTTGTCTTCCTTTATACTAAGTCGCATCTAGCTTTCAAGCAATTGCGCACTTAAAAAAAACTAATACTAAATTGGTTTTATGCAACCAATAATCACCTGCTTATCATCCGACCGTAGGAGATTGGTGATGAGCTGTAGGCCTCCGACGAATGAGCGCACAATGTCAGCTGACTCCTAAAGGACAAATAAGCTTATGATAAAGTAAAGTAGGGGATAAAAAATATTTATTTAAAATCCAAGCTAAAATAGAACTTGCAATGTTAGAATTTGAATACACTGCTCATTACGACAAACTTGTATTTTCTTGATATCATTAAGAAAAGTGCTAAACAGAACAAATGCCGGAAAAAAGGAAAACTGAACAACAATGGAGTGAGCCGAATGTTAGCGACAAAGGAAACATCGATTGCCTGGCAAAAAAGGTTGATGTAGCCTCATATCATTATCAGTTTCAAATGATTTTCGTCGCTTTGCTTGTCTCACTATAGAGACTAGCAAAAAAGATTCACAAAAACGACAAACTCAGTTCTCACCTCTTCATCCACCACGCAAGCACCAATAGCATCTGCCGCGCCTGCTACTACCTGGAGATTAGTAAAGATGTGTTGTAATACAGTGGAACATCCACTAACAGTCACTTCTCTAGAATGCACACAGTCCATACATTCACTTTTATTCACTCCACTCCCCCCCCCCCCCCCCCCCCTCTGGGTGGGAAGGACTCCTGCGAATTTTGGATAGGGGTGTGCCGCGAAGGTCCTTGAACCCTAACCCTATTTGAGGCTTAAGAAAGCGAAAACTGAAACCGTCTTTAAGGCCCAAACCCTAGAAATGACAGCTTATTCAAGGGCAAAACAAAATTATTAATAGCATGAGAAGGAAAACTTTATTTATTTTCTGTAACATTGGATGTATGAACGACAGTCATATTCATAATTTGGCGTTTTCATACTCCAGTATTACATAATACAATTTAGCTACCCTATCTAAAGGCCCGTTTACACAGGCGATTTTTGTCGCGGCAACTCGATGCAATTTTTGTCGCAGCAAAGTTGCATTAAGTTTCAAACATGTTCGAATCCCCTGCGATATCGCGGCGACAAATCGCACTGAAGATCGCACCTGGTTTACACGTGCGATTTTGAAGTTGCAACTTTGCTGCGACAAAAATTGCATCGAGTTGCCGCGACAAAAATCGCCTGTGTAAACGGGCCTTAATGACCACACCAGGAACGCAGCAGAAAAAGGTTAAAATAGATATCTTTTTTACGGACCGAGAACCTCAAATAAACCTTAGCCTATTTCGCGGCAGTATCTATATAGCCCATATTTTGATGTAACCCCCGGGGATTCAACCTTTCTTCAGCGGCCACTTTTTTCTGTCCTCAAGGTGGCCGTTGCTGAAATGTTCGGTACACACTTTGCCTGTAAACGTTGATGGACATAGTGTTAAAGAGGCACAGTCACGTTAAAAAAGCCCCTAATTTAAAAACAGTTATTTAACCGTAATTAACTCCGGCACAAATGCATTTTTTTTCATTTCGTAGATTAATTACTGGTTACCATGGTAACCATTATAATAATAAGTCGAATAATACTAACCTTTGGATCAGGAAACTTTAACAAAGACCAGAGCAACCGTAATCCGTCTGTATGAAGAATAGTGCTACAAGGAGAGGTTGACATGTGTGATAAATCCGAGGAAGGCAAAATCACTTAAGTTTGGTCATGTACACAATATAATAAACAGTTTCAACTTAATATCTTACATGGTATTTGAAAAGGCGCAAAGCTAAACTAGTGTTATTTAAGTCCGACAATTGAAAAGCGATTAATTAACAAAAAGGATTAATTAAAAAAAAACAACACATTTTCGTCCCAATAATTTTTTAAGTGCAAAATCACAGCATTTTGAAGGAATTTTCGAAACATTGATTAAGAGGAAAAAGAAAAATTGAATTCTTCAAAATGCCGTACCGTGACGTAACACCTTTGGGAGATTGCTCACAATGCATTTCAAGAAAATATTGGTACCAACCTCCTGCACGACCCCTCCTTAGCACTGATCGCGAGGAGCCTGGTGGCGTTGACAAGCACAGCACTTTCCGTGATGCTCAGCGTGCGTACTACAACAGGAATGACTCTTTCATCCTTGAGAGTCAAGAGGGTTCTTTTACTGTAGGCAAACTCATGAACAGCACCAAGAGTATTGGCTAGAACCTAGAAAGAAACAGTAAGTCCAAGCTGGCTTGATCAATCAACTGGTCCTGTTAATATTATAAGTATAGGCAGGGGCGGATCCAGGATTTTTCTTAGGAGGGGGTGCACCTCTAAGGAATGACGTCACTGACCAGTTAGGTAAACAAATTTTAAAAGCGAAAACGAAGAAGGCTTCATCTCAGGGAGGGGAGCGCACCCCCTGCACCCTCCCCCTAGATCCGCCCCCGATAGGTAATCATACGGTTTCGAGTTCAATTTGGAATTAATTTGCACGAGTGAGTTTTTCAAAAAGCTGAAATTGCACGAGCCGCTTCGGCGAGTGCAATTTCAGCTTTTTGAAAAACTCACGAGTGCAAATTAACTTCAAATTGAACGAGAAAAAACCGTATGATTACTTATTAATAATACAAACATGAAAAAATTCGCGCGGAAAAAGTGCCGCAAGATGTTTCTGAAAGCCATTTTTTTCGTATTCGAGATAACTTTTCTCAGAGTTCCTGTACAAAATTTTGTCATGGCTTTATATGAGATCATTGGCCTACAAAATTTCACATTGTCTGTCTGCAAATCATAATCCAGAATTACGATGTGTAATTTGCACTGATGTTACACTTTTAGCACCGGTGTTACACTTTTTGCACTGGTGTTACACTTGAACTGCACTGCTCTCAGCCAATCAGAATCGAGTAGTTTTTTCATGTGTTTCATTAGCCATCTAAAGAATTCTACTAAACAATCTGTTACACTGTCCGGTAACAGAAAAAAACACTTGGAAATTTGAAATTTGAAATTTCTCTTTTTCTCGAACAGACCATATAGGTATTCCCGGTATAGGACTGGAACGAGCTTGCAACCGAGGCTGATGCGGGGAGTCTTTTTCAAGTCAGGTAAAATGCCGTTCATTCCGTTTTAATGATATTTCCTCGCACGAGCCTCCACTTTGCAAGCTAGTTTCAGTTCAAAACGAGATTAAGAATATGGTCTATTGTCGCCGTTCTTTTTTTTGACAGTTTTGTAAAGGCTTATGTATTTTTTGTGGCGAATGCTAGCCAAAATAATGTTTGGTACCTCGTTTGACTGTTCTGGGTTCTTTAACAATAAGATCAAAGCTTTAACTGCTCCAAACTGCTCAAGTCTGAAACGACAAGAAATCAATGTTAAAGAAAAATTTTCCTAAAACGTCAATAGAGCCCTGAGCAATGGCCGCAGAAAACGAAGATAAGCATAATACGATAAAATATATCCATTGGAGTGTCAAAGACGTTTTTTATGTGTTCGCGTCGCCTGTGAACGTGAAACTAGTTTGACTAGTTCCTAACCTTCGTATGGAGAAGCAGTGGCCCAACCTGGGAAAAGCCCTGGGAACGAGGTTAGCAGTGGTCTCACGGTTTGTGTTCTCATCTCCAGATCGAGTGGTCTGGGTTCGAGCCCTGGCCGGGGACATTGTGTTGTGTTTTTGGGCAAGACACTTGACTCTCACAGTGCCTCTCTCAACCCAGGTGTATCTATGAGTATACGCAAATTAAATGCTGGGGGTAACCTTGCGATGGACTAGCATCCCGTCCGGGGCTGGGGGGAATACAGATTCCCATAGTGGCAACGATAACCTACGACAGCATATACTAGACGTTACGTACCTTCTAACGTTGTTTTTGTTCAATGCGCATTTCCACAAAGCACCAACTGTGGCAGCAAGGAGCTCGTTGTCCTCTGAGGACCTGGACGTCATCATCTGAACAAGAAGTTCCAGGCCACCGAAGCGGAAAATCAGTTCACGAGTGGAGTCATCTTCAGCGCACTGTATGCCGGGAAATAAGAAGAACATTAAGTTAATAACTAGTTTGGCAAATTTATGATGGGAACAGTAAGGAGACGAGAACAGAAACAAAAACGAAAGGCAACAAGTTTAACTTCAGTTATAGTTGATGGTTTTTCCCAACCGTTGTCTTCCCATAGCATACTAAAATTTTAGGTTACGTGGGTTTCTTTATCCCTTCTCTTAGTCGTAATTTTGTTCATATTGAAAAGGGAGGCTGACTTTTTATACTTTTCAGAAGATGGTTAAGATTCAAATTTCTTCAGGAAACCATAGTTATAGGACAAACCTTAAACAGAGCTTTTGCACACTGGGTCTTCAGAGCCACATCGCCTTTCTTCAGGTGCTTGACAATTCCCTCTACCATTCCCTCCCTTCGGATATCCTCACGAAACGCGGGCTGTAAAATATACCACAGAAGCTAATGTTTAAACACTTTGAAGATTACTCCTAACGAATATCATAAACACCACTGTAGAGAACCTTTGCACTCCAGGCCCTGTGAATTATCTATTATTGACCATGATTTTGATTAGAAAACAGTTTATTTTTCCTCTGATGAAATGGTCAACGAGCATATGCTATCAGACAAAGTCTTCACACCTCACTCGCACATTCCTGAATAATCCCCATGGCGGGTAAAATGACGTCATCTGTTCCTCTGACCAATAAGGAAGCGAGTATTGGCACAGCACCAGCTGCGCGAATGGCCCGGATATTCTTTTGGTTCTTACTGCAGCTCCATAATGCCTTGCAAGCACTGCAAGTAAGCTGGAAGTCTTCTTCATCCCTGGGTGGAGGTCTGCCGCGTTTTTTGTTCTCGGGTTGAATAATGTTTACCTGAAAGAAGTATCAGCTACAGTTAATAATGAGCTCTGCCAGCTGTCTCCTTAAAGCGCCGAAAAACATCAGAACTCGATTGAAAACTGATTAAGGACGGTGCCTACTATTGTTATTGCGCATACGGTTTGCGCATCTCGAGATACTCGGATCTCCTATGGGTGGTGCTTATAATACAGGGATATTTTTGCGTGGTTCAAAACTATGCGGAGAAAGTAGAACTTAGCAAGTGTTCTTGGTATCCAAAAAGAAAATTGGGGGGAACCGCGCATTTTTCAGAGATAATTAAGCTTCAATTGGGAAAAAAACGCCATACATTGCTTTGTATTTTAGAGCATTTTTACAAATATTGCTGATTAATTATCTTCAAAAAATGCGTGGTAACCCCCAATTTTCTTTTCGGATTTCAATAGCACTCGTTATGATTTGCTTTTCCCGCATATTCAGTGAACCGCGCAAAAATACCTTTGAATTAGTAGGCACCGTCCTTAATAGCAAGTTGTATTCGTCAGACAAACATGTGTCAATATTCAATAATCATATTCACGGTATTGGACTGGAACTAGCTTGAAATCGAGGCTCGTGCGGGAATAACGTTGAAAAAATATTTATGTCATTTACATTTGAAAAGACTTGCGGTGTTAGCCTCAGTTGCAAACCATCTCCAAGCCTACGAATGTGGTTTATTGGAAAAATATATTTTGCGAATGCTCCTTCAGTTACATGTTCGATCAGCGAGATTCTTGGAGAACAAGAGACTAGCCTCTCAGCATTTCGACCTAAAAACGAAAGGTAAACCGTTATTCTTTTACCAAGTTTCTCACCAAATGTTTGATTCCTCCAGCTCGCCTGAAGGCACTGTAAGCCAGGCGGAATGTCACAAGGTGACTCAAAGTCTCGGCCGCGAGGGACTGGATCTCTTTCATTTTGTGTTGAAGGCACTCTATAAGTTGTTGTATACCTGTAACAGTGGAATTTCAATCCATAAACACATGCATTCCTTGTACTTTGTTCACCGCTTTATGTAGGATTTACCCTGCAACGTTTGAAAAAGGCGAATGTTTCATACAACGTTTTTGTCAGACGTGCTCGCTTACCTCCCAGGCGATAAATCTCCGTATTTATCCTTTTTGTGTTCGTTATTACCCTCAGAATTTTAAGGGAACCAACCTAAAATTCGAAACCATTAAAAAAAAAACCATTAAAAATGCAACGTTAACATATACAATAACGGGTATGAAAAAAAAAACTCTCGATAATCGGCCCAAAAGGTTTCTTTTTGTAAAAAGAAAATTTAAATAAGGTGGAACCCGGTTAACAACCGTCACCAACAGGCCATGAAAAGTTGGCGGGGTGGCCATATTCAACAATGGGGTAGGATCAATTTTGCTGCAGGTCTAAATTGAGTAACTACTTACATGTAACAGATATACATCACAATTGCACTTCTAAACAACTGTTCTTTAATTCTTGGTTTTCACATGATGTCAGAAAAAAACTGAAAAGTCATTTTTAAACATATATCTCCTGGCCTGTCGTAAGCTTGGTAGACTGCTTTGTTTTAAAAATAGAACACTGACTTTTTTCAGAATGCGTAAATTGTTTCTGGGTAACATGTTACGTGCGCAAAAACATCGATTCGCCTTACGTTTTCGAGTTCTGAGTAACTAATATGTTGAGAGAAGTGCCTATACGAATGTTTTCAAGTTTAACCGAGAGAAGAAACGTTTTGAGAGAGCCAAAGTAAACTCCAGTTGTTTCCACTGGTTTCCAGCCGCCATGTTGGAGTCTCTCGGAGGGGCTCCAACATGGCGTCTCCATACTAAACACTATAATTTTCAGTGATATCCTTTGCTGAATAGCTCGAGTTCAGAATATCATACATCCCCGACACTTTGGTGCGTTGTTTATTTATTACTCTTCTACGATATTTCAATTTCTTGACTCAATTTATTGAATGGTAAGCGATTTTATATATTTTTCACTTCGTGATAATTAAGCTTACTTTGCGTGACGTGAAAACCACCAATAGGCATCCGAAATGTGGACACAAAAAAATTTGAATCAGTGTATGAAAAGCTTGTATGAAACATTAACCATAGAAAGATAAACAAATTAACTGGTTTGTTTGGCCGTATAAACGGGGTACAAATATAAAAGATTACTCAGGTTGAGATTTTAGAATATGGCCGTTGGCAGTATTTAAGGGTAGGCCGAATTAATGGACTTCTCTCATAAGAAACTGTATGGTCGTGTCTCCGGGACAAAAAAACTGGCCCGTAAAAACCAGGTGACCGTAAGGCGGCTTCCACTGTAAAAGAATCTCACCACACAAGGCCAGTGATCTGTTTTGAGTATGTTAAGGAGAATGCCAATTCCACCCAGCTCCAGAATCGCCAGCTGACTTGACTCCTGGTCTATACTGACGTCACGGAGAGCACACAGCGCTATAACTGTAGCAGTGGGGTTCCCCACCTGGAAAAAACACACAATCATTCAGCATGATTTGTAAAGCTTAACACACCCAGGAGATCACATGAAACCCAACAACGGAGGCAGAAATCATTATCAGATAACTGGAAACCCAACAAAGGATTCGCTAGGAAGTGAGGATGAATAAGGATGACGAGAATGGAAATGAATTGCCACAAACTTCAAAATATAAGCAAAGCTCATAGCTAGATAACGGGAAAACCAAAAAATAATAGTGTGATTTTGCAGAAAGTACTTGACAAATGACAGGAACACATTAGTATTAAAGTTAGGATGAATAACAATGGCATGAATTGAAAAGGATTGTAAATGTTCAAAATTCGAAGTTGTCTACTCGTGATTAATGGTAGCGCACATTTCCCTCCTGGTACATGAAGGGCCTTTCCGATACGTAGACAAGACAAGATAAAAGAGCTGCTCTCACCTTGAGAAATTTGATCAGTTTGTGAATGTCCCAATACTCAGACGTTAGCTCAGGTTTAACCTTCAAAAAACAATACACAAGACAGCAAAAGTTAATGGAATTATATAAATTAAGAATACAACATTTGCAGCTGACTCACAAATGACCAGTAAAACCAGGAGTCTATGTTGACAGGCTCCAGATCACACAAGTTTTCTATCCCTTTTAAACAAGTCGAGTAATAACAACCTAAACTGGATGCCCGTTGAGTTTGTATCTGTTTGCCTTGAAATTAAATGAATACAGTGCCAAGGAGATTCTGTGCTGATTTGCCACCGAATTCTATTAACTTACAACAGAATTATCATTTAGAGCTTCACGCTGAGGATTGTAAAAATAAACTTAGGCACCTTCCTCGTCAAGTCTTCGTCTTCATCACTGTCACAGCTACTTGACGACGATTCACTCTGATGCTTGTCAGCGGCATTCTTGTTAGAGGCTCTGAGCTGGGCTTCTTTCGATTTGCTCCTGAAGCAAGTTTGTATAAAAACAATCACGCACTAAAACTGTAAAACATCCCCCCGGCAAAAAAAGAGCTGTTTCAATGGCATTTTTTTCATCTTTTAATTCTTATGATGGTATTACAATTTTAAGTAGAGGTGTTTTAATCTTAATCACAAACAATGTAAAGCGCCATTGCGCTTTGGAAATGAGCGCTATATATAAATTCATGTATGATTATGATTATGATTATGATTATGAATTGCTTATTTTATAGGGATCGCTCTAAATGTAACTTTAGAATTGGTTCTTTCTTTATGAAGGAGAAGAACGACATTTCAAACTCACCCAGCGGAAGTTTTGTCTTTCGCTCGATTTTTTGCGTTGTTCTTGCGTTCCCTTGCGCTAATAAAAACAAAGACACGAGTCTTAAAACAAAAAAGGATGAAACAATTCATGCATAAAGAGTTAATTCGAAACGCTAGTTAAATTCCAAAAGGTTTTCTGCCCTTAAAACACACAAAAAGATAAATCTATAAAACTATGAAGAGACTATTTAATAGTTTTATTAAAGGAGCTCTTACTTACAGGATTTTTTTAGCAATTTTGGCCGCGTAAAAAATTATCTTGAAATTGGAGGCAACCTGAAAATAGTAGTTTACTACCGTAACGACAGAAAAACACCAAAGAGATAACAATAAACCATAAAGGAACAAGGATGGTTAAGGATGGAGAAGATTAACATGGATTACGAACGACGAACTTTTCAAGATTCACAAACCGTAACGAAGCTCATTTAAGATTTAAAACCATTCAAGATATTCATGAAGATATCTAAAACTCGTCATTTATTGAACACTTCAAAAACTGCTTCACCTGTGATTGTCGTCAAAAAGATTCATCTGGTTTGTTTTCCACAGTGTCTTGTATGTTTTTTCCTTTGTTGGTTTGTTGAATTGTCCTCCGTTCTTTTTGGGCGACTGATCACGTGCCGCAGGGATTTTCTTCCGGTCTTGTCTTTTAGCACCGGACCGTGCAGAGGCCTGGGGTGTGGTCTTTGCGCCCGCGCTCTTCTGCTGTAAAGCGCTAAAGGCAACAAAGGAAAAAGGTAACAGATTCGTGAACTCCTATTAAAACCTCAACGACAATTGTCTGTGCTGCTTAGAATTCTACAGATGCTGATCATAAAAGAGACCTTTATTGGTTGAATTAAGTTCCAAAGCGTACCAAATGGTTCTCAATAGAAGATCCATATCTCTTTAAGTGTTTCAAACACGAATTGTTTGGTTTTTTTTTTTTGCGTGCCCTGCCGGCTGCTGTATTTATAAAACATCCAACCGCACAATGGCGTCATAATTCCCCATCAAGCTTTGCAAAACTAAACATAGTGAAGTCATTAACGTACGTTTACTTTATGAAACTCAAAAGTCCTTAGTTTTATTTACCGTTCCTTTTTCGCGTCATTGTCCTTTGCTGCAAGTTGTTTTTGATCAGCCTCATCTGATTCCTCGTCACTCTTTTTGTTTGTCCGTTGTTGGCGTTCGTCTCCATCATTGTTGTCTTTGTCGGAAGAATGTTCATCCTGTTTGTCACGGGCGGGTTTGTCCTTTAGGTTAATTATAAAGAAAAATTGTTATATTATTGCAAACACATTCATTGCCTAAATCAATCGAGTCTCTCTAGGCATTGTATTAACCTTTATTACGAAAAGTTCAAGCGCAGCATTTCGATGAAAGAGAAAAAAACTGTTGTATATCTGTGACTGATTGAATGTCCTTGTTACAGAAGGTCCTGTCTATCCTCTAAGGTAAGGTAAAGTCTGAATACGAGCCAAATGCTCCATCAGGCCGGAGCTTATCCTGGTTTCTCTAACATGAAACCGTGACTACGAGTATTTCTACTCCCCCCTGGATGGGATGCTAGTCCATCGCAGGGTTACCCCCAGCATTAAATTGGCCGGTACCCATTTATACACCTGGGTGGAGAGAGGCACTGTGAGAGTCAAGTGCCTTGCCCAAGAACACAACACAATGTTCCCGGCCAGGGTTTGAACCCAGACCGCTCGATCCAGAGTCGACCGCGCTTAACCGTGAAGCTAACGCGCCCTCACCGAAAAAAACATTCTGTGAGAGACCCAAATAGGCCGTGTCTGAGTAATGTCCTTGTGCCTCATGGTGAAAACGAGTTTTTCAGACAAAACCTTTCATACCAAAACGAGTTTGGTTTGCATGAAAATGATCATCTTACAGGAACAAATTTTCTCATGAAGACTCGTTTTGACACCAAGGCACCAGACAACTCAGAAATAGTCTATTGAAATAACCTGTCTCTGTAATACTTGGACCTAATCATCACCAGTAAAATAAGCCAGCTTCTCAAGTCGCGGTTTCTCAGGCAAGACACAGTTGATTCTCACAGTGCCTCTCTCCAACCAGGGGGTAACCATGCGATGGACTAGCATCCCATCCAGGGAGGAGTAGAAATAATCCCGGTCGCTTCATGCTACAGAAACCCGGATAAGCTCCGGCCTGCTGGGCCACTTGGCTCGAACGCAGATTTTCGAGGATGGAGAGAAATTTTCTGTAACAAGGACATTCAAAAGGTTACGGGCCACTTGGCTCGTAGGCAAACTTGTTTTCTTAAAAAGCCTCAATACGTACCACATCAACCGTCTTCTCTTCTAGTTCCTGACTGGTCAAATTTTTGCGGGATTCAACAAGCGATGTCATGTCCAAGAGGTCTGGGAACAACAGAGGGCTAGTGGACCGGGTGCAAGTAGAAGTACCAGTCCTTTCCGGCCATTCATACAGTGGATCTGTGCCCCTGTGACACAACGCAGTGCCTCGTCCTGACGAGGGAGTGTAAGAAACCTGTGGCGTTGATGACGAATCGTGAGCGTTTTCGGGAGTTAATGAGCCTCGTCCTGATGTCGAGGTGGTATTAGCTGAGCCTGTTTGCTGACGAAGCTCTATGAGCTCGACTCTTTGCTTTTCAACCAAATCTTCCAATCTACAAAAACAATTATGGAAATAAATAATAATAAACTTTTGTTCACAGTCTTTATTAATATGAATATTACCCAATACATAAGTATACTGATGTTTTCACTTTAGGGGAAACATTTCCGTCCACCATTTTAGGCTATATTTTGTGAAGTAGTCAAGCAATCAACTGGTCGAAACACATGTTCTGGAAAGTATCTATCTGTCTGTAATGGCAAACTGGGCTAAGAATGCGACACTAAATTGAAGGGCTCCATTAGTTTCACGGGTACATACACTTCAATTTGCAAAACAGAAGGTGTTAATGTCCATGCTTTTAACATGAATCATTGTTGTCTCAACACTTCACAGCAAAACCGCGACCGCTGAAAGCCTAGTTAAATAATTTTACCACAAAAGCGCCAATGCACTATCGCTTGTTATTTATGTTATTTATAAAAACCGAATTCTGTAATCTCAATCTTTTCTACTAGAACACGTATACAAGTTTTTTCCTTATTTTGTAATGATTACAACTTCCTCTGTGAGTTCAATATCACAATAGACATAAACAATGAATTCCTGATTATAACCTGGAAGCGTCTTCTGCATTGACGAGTTGTCATCGCAGATATCATAGAAACCATAAAAAATCTTTAAGAACGACTCGACGGAAATAAGCAATTTTTCCATTCAAAAAATATCAGCGAATTTCTGCTAACAGTAATCGAAAAGCGAGGAAATAAACGGGATAAATAAATCTGAAAATTTACAACAGGAAGATCTGACCATTATCTTGTTATATTTCGAGCGATTATGATCCATTAACAATAGTGGAAACAACTTGGTTTCATGAGCTGGAGAGTATTTTGGTCTCCTTTAGCTTCAATGAAAAATACGGGCTTAGAACAGTCCGGACCTTTTATGAACAGAACAGTGATCCGTTGTTTTGGAACTAAATGATAAATTTTGCACTTTATTCGTGGGATATTTTAAGCAAGAGAACATTTTATCAGCTCTCAATTTAGTGCCAAGCGAGCGAACAGTAAACTGTAGCAACAAAACTATCTTTTAGAAAGACATAACACATACATTGCTCTAAATTAGGTTCAGTTTTTTACCCCGTTGCGTTCGCGAAACCGTAGCAAAAGATCACCCAAATATTAAAAATTGCATGAATTCATACTCAAAATTATATTACCAAACAAACAATTCTTGTTCTATTTTACTCACCGATCACCGATACTTTCTCGTTCTGTGCACCAAAGCGACTGAAAGTCCTGGTTTGAACCCCGCAGTAATTGTAGGCCGCTTTTCGCTTAAGACTGAACGAAAATTTCTCGCCGTAAAACAGTTCAGTTCTCAAAACTTTGTAAATAAAGCTTGCGTTCACTATGGCAACACTCGGAGCAGCTCAGCTGTGTTTTACAGGTTAATTTCTTCCAACCACAGTCCTTTTGAATTAAGAGGGGTTTTTATTGACATTTTTATGAATTGTTTTGACCACTTAGATGACAGCTCTGCTCAGGCATGCGCAGTTCAACAGCACCTGTTGGCGTGCAAGACAACTATTCAAGCGACCGTTCTGAATTACGAGTTTTCATAAGTTATGCAGAAAGCCCTCAGTCCGAGCTTCTCTCATTTTTCGCATAATCGTTACTTTAATTTTCTTGGTCGGATAAAATCTACATGGAATACGATTTCTTACGAAAACACTTGCAAATTCTCGCGAAAACTTGTAATAAGATTCGAGAGAATCATCAAAGGGATATCGTTTTGATCCGCCACCAAACTCTCAGAACTTGGGTGGAGGCAACGAAACCTTTAAGGCCGCGTCTCGACTTGTATTGGGCTTTTAGTATCGAAACAAATTATGGACCTGCATAGACCAGTCTTTAATGATGTTAGACTCTGGGATTATACTTGAAGACGAAGATAACATAAAAATATGGGGAAATTCTAACCATTTTTAAGAAAAAAAAACATTCAGAAAGAAACTGAATCGTCACATGAAACATAAGTAATGAGGAAAAAGAACAGCTGCGACATTTGAAAAAGAACAAAAGCCAAATATCCCCATTACCCTGTCAAACGAGCAAGCACCAGTAATGAATTGTTTCTATTCAAGTGCTAACAAAATTACGACAGTTCGTTTTGACGTGCAAATTAAAAAGATGATCTCTGAAATTTGCATTTAAATGAGCACTATCTTCAATATTTACTTTTCGAAAAACATTTTTGTGCTCAAGGTGTTCAATTAACTATAACATCACACGGATAAAAGAGACTAGCCAATAAAAGGGAAGAGTTAGAAGGCACGTGTGTTTCTGAACCAATTAGAATCGACCTCTCGCTTCATCTTTCCCGCCCTTCCGCTTCGCGCGCGCGGTTTCATTTAAGGTTTTTCACGACCATCTGTTTTATTTTTATAAACCAGAAAGATAATTGCCTTTTACAAGCATCAAAAGAAAAAGTAAGATTTCGTTTGGGCTCGTAAAAACCATCGCGCTCTG
The DNA here is from genome assembly GCA_019787425.1 of Platygyra sinensis. NCBI lineage: Eukaryota > Metazoa > Cnidaria > Anthozoa > Scleractinia > Merulinidae > Platygyra > Platygyra sinensis. The sequence continues at coordinate 55,751 of JAHPZR010001978.1, forward strand.
TTAAGTGGCTACCAGTTCCAGAACAAACATCGTTGAGAATATATCTTTCTCGTATTTGAGGAGTTGCTTGAGTTATCGAATGTCCGGAACACTCTAATAGCGAATGCCTACAGGAATATATAAACGTGTCAAAAATAAAATGAACAATTCACAATTTTGTTTTTATTCTCCAAATTTACAGCACTGAGAAATAAAATATGACTGTTTTAATTTATGAAGTAGACTCTCCCATTCGCTAAAGCGACAAAGAGCTAAAAAGCGAACTGTATATATAACAATGTTTCAGTTATTTTTTATGCCATCTGTATTTTCCAGAAAATGAAAAACTCACCGTCGTTTCGCGTCAAGTATTCCAGCAATGTCAGTACATAACTCAATAATCTTTTTCTGACGCTCGTCTTTGTCCTTCGCCAGGTTAAATCGCCTTACGATACGTACAGCTTCTTCTGCCACTTGCAAGCGAACTCCCTCGTCTTCTTCCACTTCACTCATCTTTCGCCGATTTCAAACCTACATCGTATGAAAAGCTTCAGTGTTTATCAGTATTTCATACTTTGAAGAAATTCATATCCTCATACCTGTAAGAACTTTAAAACCTTCCTGATAATTTGGACATTTATACGACCCTTAAATCCCAGCGCTCATTTCAAAACTAAACAATGTTGCTTACCTATGCATCTAACTACTTTGTTATCAGCTGCATTGAATTTAAGTGGATGCAACTTTTTGAAACATAGCAACACGCACAATGTCACGTAGTTCGAAGTTTACCGACTCAAACGTTAAGTATTTATCTTCGTTCTATCTTCATATCTTCTCTGGCTTCGGATAATGCAAAACTGAAGATGACAGTGTGCAAGAGATTATTGTTAACCAATATACTTAATGTTATCTTTACCACTGACTTTAAAATGCACGGGGGGGGGGGGGGGGTGGTCATTTCAACTCAGTACAACAAACACTTATCTAATATTTGGTTGCGGGTATAAAACGTTTGTCTGATTCAATAAAATAGGCCTGAGTGCAAGAAGAATTTCTTGTTTGAAATAAAACTTTTCAATGTTATTGTAGTTTACAATAAAATGCCACTTAAAAGGGGCATTGGTTTTACATTTGATGAAATTTCAGAAACGATGGAGATAATGCAAGCTCCTTGATTAAATGGTTGCTATAATTGTTTAAAACATATGCTAATTTTCTTCAATATAATTTAGAATATGCTGAGGAAATAGAACATCACCAATGAATTTGGGTACATTGTAGGGCATTCTGGTCACACTAAACAAGGTTAGAAAAAGGCCACAAAACTCCCTTAGCATTTTTCTAATGATTGTGGTATCTTCTATCAAGTTGAATTTAATACATTGAAATGAGAATACTTCTAAAGGTAAGAAAACCTACTTTGATAAACGTATTTCATTGGGTGTAGTTTGCTTGTCACTATGAGAAAGTGCACGTTTAAAAAAAATGATCCAAATATTTTTGCCTTTTTTAACGAATACGCAATTATGACAAAATAAAAGACTACTGGTGTTATCTTTCGTAAATAAAACGTCGTTTTCTAAAATGAAAATTGATTTAGAGGAATATTAAATCGACAACATTACCCAGCAGCCTTTGCAGCATCTTTTTACAATAATGATAATAATACTAGATTTATATAGCGCTAAAATTATTAAATATGCTAAAGAAAAAGCGTGTTTTATTGTTTTGCGCGCGTAAAATCTATATCATAACGCAAATGAAGAGGCCTAAGACGTGTAGAATCTTGACCGAGGTCGTAAGTACAGACTGAACGCAGTGAGGTCTGTACACGCGACCGAGGTCAAGATTCTCCCATACAGACCGACTTAGCTCGGTTAATAAGATGTTTATTATATGGCAAAAACAAGAACAATTTAATTCGTTTCATGTAATTAGTTTGTACTAACTGACATTTTGCTTGCGAACGGCGATGAGCCAAATTTAACTCTTCGAAAGCTTGCTCGTCCTCTTTACTTTTTTTTTCATCAGCTCTTCGGCACTTACAGGAAGATATATTTTGAGATGAAAACAGTTAATGATTTTGCATTTTAGCATGCAACTTTTTCACTTCAAAACATTACCGGTCTAGTTGCCGGTCTAGATGGGAAAATCTAGACCGCGGTCAATATCAATTTCAGCTAATCAAATTCGTGAATTTGGTAGTTTCCAGTCCTTGTGAGACAGAGCCATATAATAAACTGTGATAAAACACTCCAGATCTAGAAAACACTCTGCAAAAGCTGCCGGGTAATGTTGTCGATTTAATATTCCTCTAAATCAATTTTCATTTTAGAATCGACTTTTTATTGTATTTATATACTTTTAACTCTTTTAGACTTAACACTTTTTAGCTATTGTATATCTACAATTTTGAACACCATCTGGGTGTGAAGTTTTTTGTAATTTCGGTGGCTAAAGACATATTATAACTAACAATTATTCCAGGAGTGCGCGTTGGATATGAGATGATAGATAGTCAACGAGGCGCGTAAAGTCGAGTTGGCTATAATCATCTCATATCCAACAAGCGCGAGTGCAATAATTGTTTTATTAAAAACGCCCCAAAAAGATAGAAAACTAGACTACAATAACAACATAAGGCCCAAAAAATCACGCATACGCTCGCCATTTTTTGTAGATCATGGTATAATGGCTCACATACCATGATGGCTTAGCCAATGAAAACTCTCGAATTGCATTATCCAATGATCCAGTTTTTAATAATAATAATAATAATAATTGTTGTTATTGTTATTGTTATTGTTATTGTTATTGTTATTGTTATTGTTATTGTTATTGTTATTGTTATTGTTATTGTTATTGTTATTGTTATTGTTATTGTTATTGTTATTGTTATTGTTATTGTTATTGTTATTGTTATTGTTATTGTTATTGTTATTGTTATTGTTATTAAATTTTCATACGCAAAAAGCAAATATCAACTCTGGGGCTTCTACTTTCGCCTTTGTTTCATCTAAACTTTGGGAAACTATTCCAACAAATATTAAAAGACTGCCGTACACTTCCTTCTTCAATCAATTTAAACTATACTTTTTAAACACTCAATCTTCTGTATAACCTGTATATAGCTTATTTTTGTTCTGCCATTTTTCTATGTGTAACTGATATGTCGTGTTGATTGTCTGCATGTGTCAGTGACCAACAAGAAAGCCTATGCTACTTTGGTCACTGAGCACAATTATTTTGGTTATGTAATGTTACCAGGGGCGGGGGAGAACACTCTACGACGCCTGGCATATTTTTTGTGTATGGATCATCCAACAAAAAGTGACGTCACATCCGGTAAAAAGACGGGCTGAGCGGCAAAATCAAATTTGACTACGACATTATTGTAAACCCTGTAATTAAAATAGGAATATTTCGTAATCGGCCGGATATTTCTAATGTTAAATTTGGCCATGAAAAACAAAATTTTGTGTTTTTCCTCGCCATATCGTTTGTTTGAAGAATAGGGCAACTATTTATTCAAAAACACGCTGTTTTGAAGGCGAGTGTTTTCACGAAAGGTCGTCGTTTCTTCGTCGCTGAATTGTGCACGAGTCTTCGTTTGCGTGGAAATAATAAATTCTAGGTAAGTTACACTTAATTCAAATAGCCTATTCTCTTGGGTAAGCATTACACTATTAGAAAAGCGCAATGACAGTTTTCTAGACGTGGGAGAACCTATTTAACAGAAGCCCATTTTTTCAAATTTACCTTTGACAAGGCATATACTCGAGTACTCGAGGTGTCCGATCGTATCACTACAAGAAGAGACCCATACACATAACGCACTTTGCGCAGCTTCCTTGCTGATCGACACTATTAACACGAATTCATGCTCTCACTTCTAATTCAGACTGGTGTAATAGATTCTGTTACGATTGGTTTTGAACCCTAAGCAGAGATATCTTAACTTTTCCCTTTTCATTATCTCTTAATTCCTGCTTAATTAAGACTTCGATTCGTTTTACAGAGGGGACACGTGAACCCCTTAAAAATAAATAAGAGGATGTTTTTATGGGTGATTTACTAATTTGATAGGAAATTCAGAGAACTTAAAACGGTAGATCAATTTAAAATAGCGATCAGAAGGTAGACCTTGCCAAACATATCTTACCTAATAACTGTATTTACTACTGTTAATACAGCTAATTATTTTTAGGTTTGTGGGTGAGATTATAGAGAGAATTATATAGGGAATATAGAGGTACTGTTATTTTTTAACATTGTAGATAGACGTTAATACTCAGTGGGAAACTGCTAGTTTACCTGACATGTTAACAAAGTTATTATTATCATTATCATTATCATTAATTATTATTATTATTATTATTATAATTATTATTACAAAAAATTAAAAAAATATATAATTATCATCATTATTATTATTATGATTATGATCATAATTATTATAATTATTGTCATCATCTCATTAGTCTTCTGTTTCAACAGTGCTAATAAGTACCAGCAACACTAAGTATCAATACCCCCCCAATCCTATGAGGTCAAGTATGCACCTTTTATTTCTTCAGTCCCTCTCATTTGCCTTGTTTTCAGACCAGGTTCCAATATCTTTTAATCATTAGCTATCATATTTGCAACTTAGTTTGAAAGGTTACTCATACATTTTGCTTATTTTCAGTGTGATTTCTCTATATAAGATAACATCAAGACATTTCAGTCCCAGGAAATGAGAGAACACTGGCAATTTTGAAAATTCTCCCTTTTAGAGTTCAATTATTTTTTATTTATCACTCTTTCAATGTGCCATCTTACATGTAACTGTTCGCAAACAATAATAACCAATAATAACTTGGCAAGTGAGTTAAAAAAGAAGTTTTTCAAACCAATTACAATCAAGGACATTGTAATTTTTACAATTACTATTGAAGGTTTTTTAAATTTACTTTGAAAATAGTATTAATATCTTTTGAAGTAAACATGTGTAGTATTTTAATGTCTTCATAAAAAAGTACAGAGAGGTGAGACAATTTGTATTCTGCATGTATTTTACTAAATTCATATCTTATATATCATTATTATTGAACTTATAGTGCAGTTAGCTTAATGAATAAAGTTGATTTTTAGTTCGTTTTTAATATTATCATTCTGATATTATCATTATCATTATTGTTGTTGTTGTTACTGTTATTGTTAGTTGTTATTGTTATTATTATTATTATTATTATTATTATTATTATTATTATTATTATTATTATTATTATTATTATTATTATTATTATTATCATCATTTCTGACAATGATGAGTGACCATGAAACACAACTTTGTTCCCAAGGAATTTTCCCAAAGGCCCTGGGAACAAGGTTGTATGAAACATGGTGCAGTGGAACTGAACAACCAGACTGAATGACATTGTTAGTGTTGTGAAACTGATTGCCAGCTAGTAGTGTCTGAGATCAGCAAAGAAATTGTTCCATGCTTGAAGTTGACAGAGAGCAAGGAGTTTGTACTCAAAAAATGAAGATGCTGCCTCAGACCAGTCTTAAAGACTGCCGAGAACCTTTCTCCAGCTTCAGGTATAACTATTAAAGGGTAAGGGAATTCTGACAAGTTTAGGTGCATGGAAGGGTAGGGAAATCTGTTGTTTAGGGACTTCCCTTCATATGGTTCCAAATTGTTGTTGATAATCTCTTATCTACTCTCCTAAGAAAAAAAATGAGGGGATCCTTCCTTTGTAACTTGAGACACTTTTAGGGAAATTCTCAAAAGGTCCCCCCAAAAGGAAAAGAAAATAAATAATCTATTAGTAATTGCTGATCTCAGACACTGCTCAGTGGGAAAATAAATTTGTTCAAGGAAAAAATGAACAGACAAAAAACATTCAACAAACTATAATTTTTTTGAAATTGTCCAATTCCCGCCCTATGCCCCGCCTGTCCCCCACCGGTTTGACATTGATAGGTGCATTACTGTCAAGGAAGAAATGATTATTATGCAAGAGTGGCTTCATATCTTTATTGCAATAATTTCCATTATCAGTAGAGAAATCACATTTGGACAGGTCCACTGATACTCTTAAAATGTATGTTAAAGATGAGAAAAGTGGGTTGCATCAACCAAATCATAGCATTGCATGCCAGTGTGGGGGTGTATATGCCAGCATGTAACCACCTAAGAAAGACAAACAAAAATATTTACAAGTTATGTTATCAGTTCAATGACTCCATCAGTCACAAAAGACAAACAACCAGATATTATTTATTAGTTTTTCATCCATCTGTCCTGTTATTAGTGTTATTGATCATTAATTTTGTCAGAATGTTGCCAAAGTAGCTGTGGATCTGCATCAACAAGTGATGACAAAATTCAATGTCAATAACTGGACACATGAAAAACTAACATCAATTTGTTTTTTTACCATAACACATTGTCTGCTCTCCCTTGTTGATGCCCTGCTTAAAATCAATGCTATAATTAATGTATCTGTCTGCTTCTTGACAATGAAAATTAGCCATAATGAGGGCATGAGAATTTCTGCAGTTATTGTAAAAAGAATAATTTTGGTTAGAAAAAGGTATTTTTGTCAATAAGGGTTTCAGAGGAAAAGTCCAGATGAGTGTAAAAATGTCATCTTGATAGAAAAAATACTTCTTGTTTTACAAGAGAAATTCAGAAAAACAAGGGATTAAGAGAAATTAAGTGCTTCTCTAACAATTTCTCTTGTTTGTATTTCCTTAATGTATACCAACAACAGTAGACAAGGTATGATGTATAAGTTTTACCTCTGATGTAAATTGTTCAAACCAGTTTGTTGTCACTTTAAAAAGAATTGCAAGCACACCACCCACCCCCTCAGTCCCTATTCCTTCCCTACAACAGCACAGATTCCAAGATTCCATATCATCCCCCAACATACCGGTAATTTACCATAATACTCCCATACTACAATACAATCTTTTTTTCATTTTGTCAGTACAGACAGACCTAGATTCAGACTTCAGATCTCTGACTTTTTGGTCCACTTCATCTCCACTAGGCCATGAAAGCAATCATTGCAAATTTTCTAATATATGTTGGTCTAATTTATTATTGCTCTCAGATTCCTCTTTCCCCTTTTATGAAATTAAGGAAAAGTTCATTTAATATGACAAGGGGGGGATGAAGATTTTGAAACTTGAAGCTTGAAATTTTAGCAGCCCCCCTCACTAGTGGTTCAATGTTTTGAAGAGCCCCTCCCCCCCTTTGGTAGTAAAAATTTCAGAGCCCCTCTCCTAGCCCAACAATTTTTTCAGCGCCCCCCTTCAGGCATGTAAAAATTTTCGGAGCCCCCCCCCCTCAATATCTTCATCCCCCCCTGTCATATTAAATGAACTTTCCCTAAATTGGTCTAAAAAAGATGAATTGGTTTAAACAAATTAAAGCAGAGGTAGAAATTGAGCTGTATTAATTACTAGATTCTGGTATCAGTTAAACTGCTTAAATTGACCTTCATTTGTCAGAGACATTGAACTGAATACTATATTTAAACACGATAGAGTATTCAGCAGAGCTGGTGGGGTCGTGTATTAAAACTTAAATACATCTTAACACAGATCAGTGAGGATATTCCCAGTTTTGCTTTTGGCATCGACCACTCTGACCCCAAAATATGCAAAAACAATGCAACCTCTGTCAATTCAATATACACACTAAATTCCCCTCTAAAAATAATACCCTCTTCGACACCTTACAGTAAAATTTTGCCAACAGTGTAAATTCAACTCAATGCTTTACATGCTTCTATAATTATACTAAGACTAAATTTTTACCCCTTGATGAGTCAGAATTTTTAGATGTTTCACATTGAATTCCACAACAGATTAAAATTGCTGTTCACCTTTTGCAAATATCTGCAATCTGAGCGATATTTTTAAGGTTTAATGATACATCAACAAATAATTGGAAACCGTTATTTAAAGTACATTTTAGTAAGATTCTACTAAAACAATTAGATTATGAGCTCGAGACTTCTATGAGGTGATAGCTTCGGCCGAATCAACTATCACCTCATAGAAATCTTGAGCTAATAATCTAATTGTTAAATAGAAGATGAGGTGTTGAAAAACAAATCTTTGGAAAAACAAAAAAAAACTGTAAAAACAATCACCAGTTCTGTGTTCCCATGAAATCTCTTATTGAGTTAATTTGGTACAGAACATTACTCAAAAAAATAAAAGTTAACTAATTATGACTACAAGCTGTACGAGATTTTCAGATTGTCTGATTATACCCATGTATGAAGATTGATAGAGAAACAAAGGTAAGATTTTTTACCCTGGGCTGCCAGAGGGTTTTTTCCGTGATGAAGCTGCAACTGTGAGCGGCGAAGCCAGGATCTCCATCATGGTTTTGCCCCTCACAATCGCAGCTTCGCTACGAAAATAAACCCTCTGGCAACCAGGGCAAGGTAAATCATGGTTTGAAGAAAATTTCATCACAATTCTATTTAACAATATTATTGGATTGTGAGCTTAAGATTCCCATCAGTTGATAATTAATATAGTTGATACAGCCTCAAACTATCACCTCAAAGAAGTCTTGACCTCATAGCCTAATTTAGCCTGCAGAAAAGGGGTAATTTCTTTACATATTTTAGGTGAACATAGGCGAAAGCAAGGCGAGCGCAAAGTGCAAGTTGAATTCTGCCCAGCATTTATTTATGAACCACTCCATAGTACCCAGGGGTACTCCCAGAAAAATCTGGTGGGAAAGTGCAGCCTGCTTCCCAAAAACCTTACTGTATTTTTTACCAAAATATGTGATTTTCCCTACCCTATTTAATTTCTGACCAGACCAAAAATTTAATACCCTATTTATGACTGTTGCGGCTGACATAGCTACCCTAAACTTAAATTTTGAAGGCCTTTAAATTATGGCCTTATCAATAATGATGACAAAGTAGCTTCTTCTAGGTAACATACTCAATTCATGACTAGAGTACAAAACCCATATCCTAATGGCTATTTATGACCAAAATGGCTGAAAACCCGAACCCTTTGGGCCACACATACCTATTTCTACAATAACAGCACAAATTCTTGTGCGCTCATTGGCTAATTTTTATCTGTCAACAAGCAGACAGACACATGAATTTATAATTTATGCGATGCGGCAACGAGCAAATTTGACAGTAAAAAACAAATTGACATCAGTTTTTCATGTATCTGCCCTAATTACCCTCCTGCCCTGTCCCCGAAGGTGAAGACAGCAACCACACAAGCAGGCTCTTGGCAAAAATCTGAACGAATGAAATGATGAGGGAATGTGAGGGGAAGCAATGGCACGTGACTAGAAAGGGACTAGGCGGGGGGGGGGGGAAGTAGTCTGCAGATCCACTTGGCTATCGCCTCGTGGATCCACAGCTACTTTGACAATGTCATGACGAAATTCATGATCAATAACAGGCCAGACACATGAAAAACTGACGTCAATTTGTTAAATAGCTCATATAAGGGAGTGCCCCCCTTCCGGGGTCACAATGGGTGGGTAAGGATATTTATACCATTCCATTGAGAGCTAACCCTAAACAAGTGCCCAAAGAGGTCGATCCCCAGGCCAGCATTGCAGTCAAGACAATACAGAGGAATTAACAATTAACCACTTGATGACTGAAGGAGAGTTATAAGAGGCGACTGGTCGAAGAATTGGTCGTCGCCCATAGATCTACTCATGACTGCTTCACCCCTTTGTTAATCTTTTCGGAGAAATCTGATATCACCCCAAAACTTATTTACAATCAATTTTCTAACTCGTAACATCGATTATTTCTTACAGAGAAACAGTATTCAACCACAGATATGGAAATAGGATACTAACCTTGAGTATACGATTCATCTTGTTGTTTCCACCACACGCACGTGGATACTGACCTTCAGCTGTGTGTTCACTGACAACGACTTTCAGAACTAAACGGCTTCTGTTAAATATGTTCCCGTTGTTCACAGTGAAAACTATGGCCAGCAATACTTCATCCAGGTTATTGTTAACATTATAGGCTATTTCACGTAGTGTTATCACTAAATCGCGAACAACAAGAACCAAAAGTCGGAACAACACCAGTTTTGCCAATGTGTAAAATCCGCCATTCGATGACAGAAGGCTATCCGTTATTTTCCTTTAAAACAATAATAAACTGTTCTCTCTTGCCGAAAGTTTTGCTTAAAGAGTCGAAGAAATATGCCTGCCACATATTTCTAGCCTCAGTTAGAAAGGAAACGAACCTGATGGTTTGTAAATAGAAGAAAATCTTGGCAAATCCAAACGCCATTTTTTCGCTTTGTGAAACGAGCTGCGAGGCCTAGTTTAAACCGGATGTGACGTCACTTTTTGTTGGAGACGAAATTCATGATCAATAACAGGACAGATGCATGAAAAACTGACGTCAATTTGTTAAATAGCTCATATAAGGGAGTGCCCCCCTTCCGGGGTCACAGTGGGTGGGTAAGGATATTACTATTCCATTGAGAGCTAACCCTAAACAAGTGCCCAAAGAGGTCGATCCCCAGGCCAGCATTGCAGTCAAGACAATACAGAGGAATTAACAATTAACCACTTGATGACTGAAGGAGAGTTATAAGAGGCGACTGGTCGAAGAATTGGTCGTCGCCCATAGATCTACTTATGACTGCTTCACCCCTTTGTTAATCTTTTCGGAGAAATCTGATATCCCCCCAAAACTTATTTACAATCAATTTTCTAACTCGTAACATCGATTATTTCTTACAGAGAAACAGTATTCAACCACAGATATGGAAATAGGATACTAACCTTGAGTATACGATTCATCTTGTTGTTTCCACCACACGCACGTGGATACTGACCTTCAGCTGTGTGTTCACTGACAACGACTTTCAGAACTAAACGGCTTCTGTTAAATATGTTCCCGTTTTTCACAGTGAAAACTATGGCCAGCAATACTTCATCCAGGTTATTGTTAACATTATAGGCTATTTCACGTAGTGTTATCACTAAATCGCGAACAACAAGAACCAAAAGTCGGAACAACACCAGTTTTGCCAATGTGTAAAATCCGCCATTCGATGACAGAAGGCTATCCGTTATTTTCCTTCAAAACAATAATAAACTGTTCTCTCTTGCCGAAAGTTTTGCTTAAAAAGTCGAAGAAATATGCCTGCCACATATTTCTAGCCTCAGTTAGAAAGGAAACGAACCTGATGGTTTGTAAATAGAAGAAAATCTTGGCAAATCCAAACGCCATTTTTTCGCTTCGTGAAACAAGCTGCGAGGCCTAGTTTAAACCGGATGTGACGTCACTTTTTGTTGGACTACGAGTACGAGATTGAGTACGAGTACGACTTTTCAATTCTAGTTTTCAGGCTTCACATCATCACAACACATACCCATTTCATCCCATGAGCTACTCTCTCTATCTAAAACCAACATGAAGAAGGAGGGCTCTGGAAATGACACTGGTTTGAAATTCGAAAGTCGTACTCGTATTCAAACTCGTACTCGTATTCCAATCTAAAGCTCCCTAATTTCCTTTAAAACAATAATAAACTGTTCTCTCTTGCCGAAAATTTTGCTCAAAGAGTCGAAGAAATATGCCTGCCACATATTTCTAGCCTCAGTTAGAAAGGAAACGAACCTGATGGTTTGTAAATAGAAGAAAATCTTGGCAAATCCAAACGCCATTTTTTCGCTTTGTGAAACGAGCTGCGAGGCCTAGTTTAAACCGGATGTGACGTCACTTTTTGTTGGATGATCCAGATACGAAAATTTCAGGAGTCTTCTGCCCCGCCCCTGGGGGCTACACTAAAGCTAAGTAAATATGGAATAAAAACGGTTACAAAATTTAAATGATACAAAAGGAAATATATGTGACATGATAGGTTGACAAAAATAGAGAAACATTTAGGTTGTACCAAACGGATATATATAGATAAACAAAAAATAAATAGATCAAATATCGTCACGCCTGTTTAATCCAAAGGGTTCAAGGGTCTTGCCCTTGGGACTCTGTAAAGTGCGGAAGCGGGCGGCGGATGCAGACGGCGGACGGCGGACGGCGGACGGCGCAAAATGTTCGGCACAAAATGTTTGCCAAATGTGAACCTTCGCCCCATACCCATATAGGGAAATAAAGGAAACCCATGAATTGATTTTCTCACGTTATCGTGGCCAGCGGTAGTTCTCGTGGGCGCGTACGCACAACGACGACCACGACGGCGGCGGCGGCGGTGGTGGAGTAGCGCAACATGGCGGCCATACTCCAAATAACAGGTTGACAGAGACATGCAGCGTTAGTTTACCGTGTACTTTTTTGATATATGACATCGTGTTATGATCAATTGACACCTGTCAAAGGAATTTATCCACTGACCAGTATCACGTGACCATATCGCGGGCTCAAGTTTACAGCTCATCGAGGTCACGCTGACCAAGTGCTGGTTTTCGATTGGATCGCGAGCTCATGTCAGGTTTACTTGTTGAAAACAGAGCCGGGTTGTTCGGAAGCCTGTTAACTCTAATGCAGGTTTAAAAATAAACCCCATTATAACTGTTTCTTCTCTGCAAATGTTTTTGTTTTGTGTATCGGTTTTGTGATTATTAAACGCAAAATAGAAAGCCAAACAAAACGCCACCACAAAGTTACAAAACTCAAATTAAAATTAATTCAACCTTATTCTGGGTTAGCCTAGTCGGTCTACAGGAGCTCAGCTTTTAGGGTGACCTAAATCTATATATTACCTGTGATAAGAATATAGCTACTGTACTTGCAAATTAACAGTTCTATAATCATAGCCGGGCCCGGCGTCACAATATAGAACGCGAGTAAGCAACCCGTCAGACACGTTCACGGTAAATGTCATATTTTGTCCCTAAAAAGCAAATACTTGGAGACTTGAAAACATATCTTGCAATAGAAATGAGCCAAAACAATACACTAACACATGACAAATTATAGAGGTGTCAAACTCAACGAAGCAGCACGCAGATAACAGCGGAGATCATACAGACCTATGACCTCTTAAAATTTGCCTTAGCGCAATCTAACGGCTCTAGTTTTCTCCTAATAACACAATACGAAATGCCCTTCATAAACAAGAGTGTAGCGACCAAAAGGTCGAAAGACCGAAAAATAAACGGCAAATGTACAAACGGCACGAACCGTAGGAGTCGTGTTTGGCCTGTCTATTTTATTTACCATCAAGAAAGAAAATGTTGGGCTCAGTTTTATGTCATTTTCAATTATGAGTTTATTATTTTCATATATATATTATTTTCATTTATATATATTTTATTATTATTTATTTTATATTCCGCCGTCCGCCGTCCGCCGTCCGCATCCGCAGTCCGCATCCGTACTTTACAGAGTCCCCTTGCCCTTGCAGATTAAAAATAGAAATCAATAAAAACTAAACCGTTGAACAAACTAATGAATGACAAGATAACAAAATGGAATATAATACATAAGGTACAAGTGGGTTAAACATTAGATTAAATTTCTTCTCGTTTGTTTATACCTTTGGGTTCAAGAGTTTGACCCCTTTCGATAAGGTACGTTTCCCTGGCTTTGCGTAATGTTTGCCCCATCGAAAGGATCCCTTGGCGACGTTAGTTTGTTTATCAGTACGTAATTTGGATCTACTGGATCTAACTAGAATGTCACTAAGTGTCGGTTCGTCGGAAAGCAACAAGAGGTGTGGTTTGAAAGACGTTGCTGCATCGTGGGGAAGACAAAAGGATTTTAAAGTGTCTTTGGATGATATTAGATGTGGAACGAAGGGAAATGAGAACCATTCATGATCATATCGACTGCAACTCTAAAAATCTCATTTACATGACACATTGTCTACGTTGCCACAAACAGTACATACCGGTAGGTGAAACGAAAAGACGACTTAAAGACCGCTTTAATGAACACCGGCGACCAGTAGACAGACCCACCCCTTCCTCCAGACCCACCCCTTCCTCCAGACCCACTGCAGTTTCAGACCATTTTCTTTCCCATAACATGCGGAGCCTGAAAATGACAAGACGTGGTTAAACTCAAACGTGAACAGCGGAAAAAAGATGACAAAACATTGACTGTATGGCACAGTAAAATGACAATGTTTTGAAATTATGTGTAATTACCTTCTTCATAATTTGTTTTTTTGGAAAACGCGAAAACCTGGGTCGGTCGAACGACGCTAAACGATCGAAAACGGGGAATAGCCTTACGGGACAAAAAAAATTACGCCACGCCCACAAGCGGG
>JAHPZR010001979.1:0-2500 GCA_019787425.1 Platygyra sinensis
AAAATACATGCAAAGTACAGATTGTTTCACCTCTCTGTATTTTTTTATGAAGACTTGTTAAAATACTACACATGTTTACTTACAAAGATATACTATTTCCAAAGTAAATTAAAAAAACCCTTCAATAGTAATCGTAAAAATTACAATTTCCTTGATTGTAATTGGTTTAAAAAAACTCCCTTTTTCATTAATTCACTTGCCAAGTTATTATTGGACAGTTTGTTATCAGACAGTTCAATAAGCCATTCACATCAAAGTTTCAGTTTTAATCAATCAATCATTCAAAGTTGTGGCCAATCACATTAAAGTTGTAGTTTAAATCAACCAATCACATTGAAAGTTGCAGGTTAAATCAACCAATCGCAAGCAAATTTTCCCATTCTTTCATAACTTGGCTATTTTTTTCTCAGAAATTGTAACTTTCATGATTAATTGGTAGTAAGACTGTGTTCTATTCGTATAGGTAATCATACGGTTTTGAGTTCAATTTGGAATTGATTTGCACGAGTGAGTTTTTCCAAAAGTTGAAATTGCACGAGCCGCTTCGACGAGTGCAATTTCAGCTTTTTGAAAAACTCGCAAGTGCAAATTAATTCCAAATTGAACGAGAAAAACCGTATGATTACTTATTAATAATACAAACATGAAAAATTTGCGTGGAGGATGTTTTGAACTTTACAAACTCTGAACTCACCTCCCAGTATTGTCCGCGGGCAGTTTCGCGCGCTTAATCTCAGGTGATTATAATTAGCCAATCATGGCCCAGAATGTGCTCGCGCGTGCATTTGAACTTCGCTGTCGTAATTTTCCAGATTTTCATCTTTGCAGTATTCTCTTGCAGGGTTTGAGATTTTAGGTCAGCCTTGCTGCTGTTTTTGGAGATTTGAGTCTAGTTTCTTCACCGCTTTTAGGCATTATGATTCGCCGTTTATTGTATGTTCCGTAATTACGTGGTAAGTTCATTAAATAGTTGGTAAATTTGAGGTCTGAAGCTACAACTCGCTGAATACAATTCCTAACAGAGGAAGTGCCGGAAGATCTTTCTCGAAGCCATTTTTTTGTCATTCGAAGCTTCTGCAAAAACTTTTCATCATAATTTTACGTGATATCATTGTCTTAGAAAATTTCCTTTTGTCTTTCAGTCAATCATAATCTAGAATTACGATGTGTAAATGTGTAATTTGCACTGGTGTTACACTTTTTGCACCGGTGTTACACTTTTTGCACTGGTGTTACACTTGAACTGCACTGCTCTCAGCCAATCAGAATCGAGTAATTTTTTCATGTATATTATTAAGTCTGTAATTGTACTAGTGCGTGGTCGTCCAGTTTTGTTATTACTCGCATGATTACACACCAATTCAAATTGGACTCCACTCAGTCCTATTACCATTAGTAATAATAATAAAAAATAGTGTCATATCCCAAATCTAACTTCAAGAACTCACCAGCCTGGCAGTGTCAATTGTGGCTATTGCCTGTTCCCAGACTTTCTTTTATGGCTGGGTGTTGGGCATTTTATTTCATTTCTGTTTGCGAACAGTTACATGTAAGATGGCACATTGAAAGAGTGATAAATAAAAAATAATTGAACTCTAAAAGAGAGAATTTTCAGAAATATTGCCAGTGTTCTCTCATTTCCTGGGACTGAAATGTCTTGATGTTATCTTACATAGAGAAATCACACTGAAAATAAGCAAAATGTATGAGTAACCTTTCAAACTAAGCTGCAAATATGATGGCTAAGGAATAAAAGATAAGGAACCTGGTCTG
Source organism: Platygyra sinensis (assembly GCA_019787425.1). Taxonomy (NCBI): domain Eukaryota; kingdom Metazoa; phylum Cnidaria; class Anthozoa; order Scleractinia; family Merulinidae; genus Platygyra; species Platygyra sinensis. The sequence continues at coordinate 1,774 of JAHPZR010001979.1, forward strand.
CAAACGAGGCAAATGAGAGGGACTGAAGAAATAAAACGTGCATACTTGACCTCATAGGATTGGGGGGAGGGTATTGATACTTAGTGTTGCTGGTACTTATTAACACTTTTGAAACAGAAAACTAATGAGATGATGATGATAATAATAATAATAATAATAATAATAACAATAATGATGATGATGATGATGATGATGATGATGATGATGATAATAACTTTATTAACATGTCAGGTAAAATAGCACTTTCCCACTGAGTATTAACGCCTATCTACAATGTTAAAAAATAACAGTACCTCTATATTCCCTATATAATTCTCTCTATAATGCTACCCACAAACCTAAAAAAAATTAGCTGTATGTATTAAATGTAGTAAATACAGTTATTAGGTAAGACATGTTTGGCAAGGTCTACCTTTCTGATCACTCTTTTAAATTGATCTACTGTTTTAAGTTCTCTGAATTTCCTATCAAATTTCTGAATCACCCATGAAAATATTCTCTTCTTTATTTTTAAGGGGCTCACATGTCCCCTCTGTAAAACGAATCGAAGCCTTAATTAAGCAGGAATTAAGAGATTGCCAAGGGAAAAGTTATAATATCTCTGTTTAGGGTTCAAAACCAATCGTAACAGAATCTATTACACCAGTCTGAATTAGAAGTGAGAACATGAATTCGTGTTAGTGTCGATCAGCAAGAAAGCTGCGCAAAGCGCGTTATGTGTGTGGGT
>JAHPZR010001979.1:10000-11945 GCA_019787425.1 Platygyra sinensis
CCATAGTAGACGTGGTTTTGACTCATTCCGCGATAAAGATGACCAAAGATCTTCCATACACAGCCTTGGCGGAGGCGTGAAATTATTCTTTTACCTTCTTGAGGAGTGTTGTGTTAGCTTACATGAAGTATTGTTTAAGTTAGTTTCGTGCGAGATTATTAAAAGATGGCGTCTTGAAGCAAACACGTGTTGTGTATGCAAGACTATCTTAAGCCCACAATAACTCGACATAGTGGCAGCGGGAAGTTCCCAATAGCCTTCAAAGCTGAAGAAGAATCACACAAAACAGAAATATGGGAGACCAAGGTGCACACGAGGCCGAAAGGAGGGTAGAAAAAGGAAAAAAGCAGTTTTTATTGAGTCCTTTATAATAATCAATGTACGTGATGGGCCTACAAGACTCCAACGCTACATGACAACTGTCTGCAATCCAGTGTGCGTTTGCCGTTCTATTTAATCTTCGGTCTATCGACCTTTCGTGGGAGGCGCGGTGGCCTCATGGTTAGTGCGCTCGTCTCCGGATCGAGTGGTCCGGGTTCGAGCCCTGGCCGGGGACATTGTGTTGTGTTCTTGGGCAAGACACTTTACTCTCACAGTGCCCCTCTCCACCCAGGTGTATAAATGGGTACCGGCGAATTTAATGCTGGGGGGTAACCCTGCGATGGACTAGCATCCCATCCAGGGGGGAGTAGAAATACTCTCAGTCGCTTCATGCTAAGGAAACCGGGATAAGCTCCGGCCTGATGGGCCACTTGGCTCGTATGCAGACTTTACCCCTATCTATCGACCTTTCATTGCTTCACGCGTATTTCTGAGGGGTACTTTATGCCTGCTATTGTACCGATACTCGCCTCAATTATCAACGCATCCTTTGTCACAGAAATATTCCCTATGATTTGGAAAATGGCTGAAGTCACACCTATCCCAAAGGAAGGCGATCATGAAAAACCTAAGAACAATAAGCCTGTTTCACTGCTGCCTTCTCTTTCTAAAGTGTGCGAAAAAAAAAGTGGCTTTGAATCAATTTATGGCATTTTTAGAATCAAAACGACGGCTTTGTACTGAGCAATGTGGAAACAAACGATTTCATTCAACAGAAACATCTCTCATAGAAACGACCGACATCATTCTGTAAGCAATGGATAGGCAATAAGTTACTGCGGTAGTCCTATTAGATATGAGCAAGGCTTTCGACAGTTTTAATCATGACATCCTTTTGTTAAAGCTGCAAGATATTGGCCTGTCCTCTGCGGCTCTTAACTGGTTTTCTAGCTATTTGTCCAATAGATTTCAAGCTGTCCGTATAAATTCCGAACTCTCAGACAAACTTCCAGTTCAAAGTGAAATGCCACAAGGGAGCATCCTTGGGCCCATCCTGTTCAATATTTATGTCAACGATTTGCCCTCTGTTCCTCAATCTTGCAAATCCAAGACATATGTTAATGATAACACACTTAACATAACCTTTCACGTTCAACAGCGTGCATCTGTTGTGGAACACATGAACAAAGACCTTACTAAGATCAGGAACTGGTGCTTTGATAATCGCCTCCTCCTCAATGCATCAAAAATTAAACTAATGCTGTTTGGTAGTCGCCAAATGATTGTCTAAGTCCCAAATTTCAACCCTATCCTTGTTTGGTAGAGATCTAGTCCCTACCCGTTGTGCTAGGGACCTAGTTGTGATTTTTGATGACCAGCTTACTTTCAGCGATCATACTGTTAAGCCAGTGACATCCTGTATGTCAAGCCTGACCCAAATAAATCTCGCCAAGCACGCATTCGACAAAGACTTGCTTATAACCATAGTTAAGGGTTTAGTTGTTGGTAAAATGTTCTATTGTTCAAGCGCATGGTCAAACACTTCCGTTACTAATATAAACAAGTTACAGGCTATTATTATATTCAGAACTTTGCTGCCCGCATAGTGACCAGATCAAGAAAA
>JAHPZR010001982.1:0-11394 GCA_019787425.1 Platygyra sinensis
GCATAATTTTCGGGGGCGTAAGGGCCAATAGTCAGAAGAAGCTATTGACATGAATCCCGGCCATAATGGCCTAAGTTTATAGCATAATTTTTAGGCGAATGCTACAAAAAACCTAATATTTCCCGATGTTGAGTGAAAATGGCCTCCTGCCGATTATTCAGCTCTTTCTAAAGCTTGGTTACTGGTTTAGAGGCCTGGTCACAGCCGTATGTCAGCCATTGCCAGGTCCATCGGCTTGCCAGTCATTCTGGACAGCAATCACAACATGACTCCTTTGGGGTGGTACCGTGGATTGAGTGGCGAAATTTCAGCCAGCGGCATAATGGTACGATTTTTAGGGTGACGCTAAAAAGCGTAATGGTCAAATTTACCGGGATAACAGGTGCTTTCATTATCCAAAACTCACCGGTCAGAGATCAGTGGGAATACCTGAGGAAAATGGAACGACATTTTCCGATTAAAAGGGACCAACCAATTAAATTCTTTTAGCGAATTCCCTAATTAGGGAAAAGAACCCGTTTGTCAAAAATGAACGGCGAATTTCGGTCGGAATATTCGGACGGAAATATATGTGGACCATCTCCAGAGGTGATCCCGAATATTCTGGTCAGAAAAAACCGAAACGGACCTTTCCATTTCAATTCCGAACGAAATTTCCAGAATCTTTGGAATAATGGAAAGCACCCAATGTGTGTAACCCTAACCGTATGGCCTTTTAAAGATACAAACCTCTGAGTGACCTCTGACGCAGAACAGAGCACACACTGAAATGGCTTTCTTGCTGTTACGTCGGTTCCAGCTCGCGCCGAACTCGTGGATAGTGATCTGGAAACGAGTGAAAAACAACGTCAAATACTGTTTTTACAATAACTGCAGAAATTCACGCGCGCTCATTGGCTAATTTTTATTGTCAATATGCGGATAGACACATGAATTTAAAATTCATGCGACGCGTCAGCGAGCGAGAGCGGGCAATTCGACAATTTGTTATCGTAAAAAACAAATTGATGTCAGTTTTTAATGCGTCTGTCCTGTTATTGATATTGAATTTCGTCATAACGTTGTCAAAGTAGTCTGCGGATTCACTCGGCTATCGCCTCGTGGATCCACAGCTACTTTGACAATGTGATGACGAAAATCATGATCAATAACAGGACAGACGCATAAAAACTGACGTCAATTTGTTAAATTGCGCCGTCTCAGCACCCTAATGTTTATAAACATTACGTTAAGTTCTTACTCGATGGAACGCAAATCCATGTTATTCGTTACGAACCACATACCTAATCTTTCAGGCCCTTCAAATTCTTTTTGCAACAGCTTCAGTGATTTTTACTTCTGACCCCCTCCCCCCCGCCGGGGGGGGAAGGTACTCCCTTATATGGGCTATATAGGTATGTGCGGCCCCAAAGGGTATGGTTTTTCAGCTGTTTTGGTCATAAATAGGGTATCAATTTAGCTTATTTTGGCCATGTTGGTCATAAATAGGGTATGGATTTTGCACTCTAACCTTGATATGGGTATATTTTTAAGAAGAAGCCACTTTATCATCATTGTCGAAAAGAAAATCAAAAAAGCCCTTCACAAATTATGTTTACATTGGTCTGAACTAGGGAGCTCATTATAACGCTGGTCAGATTAAGAGCCACACACCCCCACCCAGTTTTTCTGGGAGTACTCTCCCCTCCCCCGAGACAGCTCGCGTAGCCAAAAGATTAGTCCAGTCCCTGAACTCTCTTTTCTTCCCGCCCCATAAAGGGGCTGAACCCTGGCGGGCGAAAGAAGAGTCCAGGATAACTTGCATGCGCATGCTCTGAACGACGCCATTTTTTCCCCCCAAATCGGGGGAAAACCCATATTTGGAAGTACTTTCCAGATTTGGCTTGTGGCGCGATTTTCTGAATGATAACATACAAGCAACAATTTCTGCATTCAGATTGATTAAAAACATATCAATTAATCCCAATTCAGTGGAATTTCACCAGTGCCACGCTAACCCACATTCGATTTGTTTGTTTGTTTTTTTTTTATCAGAATATCAAAGATGACGAAATAAATCTTTGCCAAGATTTGTTGACAATTGAAAACACCGACTCGGACTTGAAAGTGCACGCGCTGCATTATGCAATTGAGCTTCTTGTACGCGTCAGACTTCCCTGTCAAAAACTTTTGCAAAATCGCTCAACATACAGAAACAATACGAAAAAAATGTATGAGAAAGAGTAATGACGCGTACTCGTTGTCGATAAGAGTACAGACCACGATAAACCATATTTCGATTTTTACGTTTTATGTTTTTTACGACAATGGCCCACGTCAAAGAAAATGTTTTCCTTCAGAGCGCGAGCTGAAAAAAGGCATTGCGCGACACATTGACACTAGCGGCGTGGTTGGGACCTAGTAATATTTGATTGGTTCGTTCTGAGCATGTGAATGCAAGTTATCCTCTGGACTCTTCTTTCGCTCGCCCGGGTTCAGCCCCTATATGGGGCGAGAAGAAAGGAGAGTTCAGGGACTGGACTACCAAAAGATTTGATACCAAAATAGGCCCCTAGCACGATCCGGTCACATGGTACAAAATCACACATTCTGGGACGCAAATGGCACAGTGGAACTTCCAAAACACAGGCAGGTCAAGTTGGATTGGTACGAGTTGCTTTGTTTTGGAAGCACCAGTATACAACCTGCTCACTAGCATGTGTGATTTTGTACCATGTGACCGGATTGTGCAAAGGGCCTATTCTTAAACAATTTGTGGAAATTCGGTTGGTATTTTCGGGGAACATTCGTTATTATCCGAAACTCAGCACGAAAGTGGAAAAAAGGGCTACGAACACTTTCTGAGAAACGTTCGTTACCAGGTTTCCTGGCAAGACAATATTCAATATTCAATAGTCAATATCCGAGGCTAAGATCCAGCAATACCTCGCTTCCAGCGGAAAATAGTTGATATTTGAGTTACTGACCCTCACTGACCTGAAATACGCCATGCATTAAGAGCTGCATTTCCTCCATGGTCCAGTTAAGAATATCTGAGGCCATTTTCTTCATCTGTAGTTTATCTAGCGAATCCGATCGACCTAGCTGTTGACTTGCTCGATAACGCTTTTGGCGAGATTCAACGGCTGTGTTCAACTGGAAAAAAGAAAGAAGGGGAACTTAAAAAAATACTCATTGCATTTGAAAATGACTAAAGTATTCCGTAAAATATGTTTATATCACAAGTAATGTTTCTACAAACTTTCTCATTTTATTGAACTAGCTGAGAATACCCAATGCAACAAATTGTTTCAAATTTGGCGCATCTTCCTCACATAGTGATTTTACCATCGGCCACTTAATGGCAGTTTGTAGTGTTTAGTCCACCGATAATTTTACTAATAGAATAATCAGTAGGTTTGTCTTGTCGGTGCATTATATCCAAAATCAGCCTTATGACCATAACTTATGGAATCAAGATGCTAAATAAAACTTGGGTGAAATTTATTTTTAGACTTTTTACGATTCCTTGCCACGAAGTGTTGAAACTAAGTCCCTCATAATCTGAACCAAGCCTGCAGAATTGTGGGTTTTTAACAAAAATATTGCTATGCAAGCCAAGCAACCTTCAAGTGATAACGCAATTACTCACAGCGTTGATCTTATTTAGCTGTTCCTCTATCCGCCTTTGGGCCATTTTTAGTTTCTCTCGATCAGGGTTTCTTCGTGGGGAGGCCTTGCAGATTCTACTAAGAAGCAAAGGATATCTGAAAGAAATAATGATATAATGACTTCATGTAGAGCTTTACACGACTTACTATCGTGGATAATACATGAGCAACAAAATACTGCTGTTATGTCTTGACTTTACTGTCAAGTTTACTGACTGACTGACTGACTGACTGACTGGTTGGCTGACCGACTGACCGACTGACCGAATGACCGACTGCCTGCCTTGCCTGACTGACTAACAGACGGACAGACAGAGAGACAGACAGAGAGACAGACAGACAGACTGAATGATGACTGACTGACGGATTGATTGGAAGACAGACAGACAGGCAGATTGACTGACTGACTGACTTGCTGGCTGGCTTGCTTGCTTGCTGGCTGACTGACTGACCGACTGACTGTTTATTTGACTGACTGACTGACTGACTGACTGATTGATTGATTGATTGATTGATTGATTGATTGATTGATTGATTGATTGATTAACTGATTGATAACTTACTGGTCGGCTCAGTAATTCGATAACTTACTTCATAATTCGCTGTACGGGAGCAAGGATGAAAGAATTCAAGTCCATTTTCCGGCACTTGGGATTTTCACGGCAGGTCACCTAACATTAGAATAAAACATGCTATAAATACACAAATAAATTCTTGATAAAAGAAAATGATTACATTACACTTACATTTAGAAAGCAGCCAACCAGTCAGTCAGTCAGTCAGTCAGTCAGTAAACTTGACAGTAAAGTCAAGACATAACAGCAGTATTTTGTTGCTCATGTATTATCCACGATAGTAAGTCGTGTAAAGCTCTACATGAAGTCATTATATCATTATTTCTTTCAGATATCCTTTGCTTCTTAGTAGAATCTGCAAGGCCTCCCCACGAAGAAACCCTGATCGAGAGAAACTAAAAATGGCCCAAAGGCGGATAGAGGAACAGCTAAATAAGATCAACGCTGTGAGTAATTGCGTTATCACTTGAAGGTTGCTTGGCTTGCATAGCAATATTTTTGTTAAAAACCCACAATTCTGCAGGCTTGGTTCAGATTATGAGGGACTTAGTTTCAACACTTCGTGGCAAGGAATCGTAAAAAGTCTAAAAATAAATTTCACCCAAGTTTTATTTAGCATCTTGATTCCATAAGTTATGGTCATAAGGCTGATTTTGGATATAATGCACCGACAAGACAAACCTACTGATTATTCTATTAGTAAAATTATCGGTGGACTAAACACTACAAACTGCCATTAAGTGGCCGATGGTAAAATCACTATGTGAGGAAGATGCGCCAAATTTGAAACAATTTGTTGCATTGGGTATTCTCAGCTAGTTCAATAAAATGAGAAAGTTTGTAGAAACATTACTTGTGATATAAACATATTTTACGGAATACTTTAGTCATTTTCAAATGCAATGAGTATTTTTTTAAGTTCCCCTTCTTTCTTTTTTCCAGTTGAACACAGCCGTTGAATCTCGCCAAAAGCGTTATCGAGCAAGTCAACAGCTAGGTCGATCGGATTCGCTAGATAAACTACAGATGAAGAAAATGGCCTCAGATATTCTTAACTGGACCATGGAGGAAATGCAGCTCTTAATGCATGGCGTATTTCAGGTCAGTGAGGGTCAGTAACTCAAATATCAACTATTTTCCGCTGGAAGCGAGGTATTGCTGGATCTTAGCCTCGGATATTGACTATTGAATATTGAATATTGTCTTGCCAGGAAACCTGGTAACGAACGTTTCTCAGAAAGTGTTCGTAGCCCTTTTTTCCACTTTCGTGCTGAGTTTCGGATAATAACGAATGTTCCCCGAAAATACCAACCGAATTTCCACAAATTGTTTAAGAATAGGCCCTTTGCACAATCCGGTCACATGGTACAAAATCACACATGCTAGTGAGCAGGTTGTATACTGGTGCTTCCAAAACAAAGCAACTCGTACCAATCCAACTTGACCTGCCTGTGTTTTGGAAGTTCCACTGTGCCATTTGCGTCCCAGAATGTGTGATTTTGTACCATGTGACCGGATCGTGCTAGGGGCCTATTTTGGTATCAAATCTTTTGGTAGTCCAGTCCCTGAACTCTCCTTTCTTCTCGCCCCATATAGGGGCTGAACCCGGGCGAGCGAAAGAAGAGTCCAGAGGATAACTTGCATTCACATGCTCAGAACGAACCAATCAAATATTACTAGGTCCCAACCACGCCGCTAGTGTCAATGTGTCGCGCAATGCCTTTTTTCAGCTCGCGCTCTGAAGGAAAACATTTTCTTTGACGTGGGCCATTGTCGTAAAAAACATAAAACGTAAAAATCGAAATATGGTTTATCGTGGTCTGTACTCTTATCGACAACGAGTACGCGTCATTACTCTTTCTCATACATTTTTTTCGTATTGTTTCTGTATGTTGAGCGATTTTGCAAAAGTTTTTGACAGGGAAGTCTGACGCGTACAAGAAGCTCAATTGCATAATGCAGCGCGTGCACTTTCAAGTCCGAGTCGGTGTTTTCAATTGTCAACAAATCTTGGCAAAGATTTATTTCGTCATCTTTGATATTCTGATAAAAAAAAAACAAACAAACAAATCGAATGTGGGTTAGCGTGGCACTGGTGAAATTCCACTGAATTGGGATTAATTGATATGTTTTTAATCAATCTGAATGCAGAAATTGTTGCTTGTATGTTATCATTCAGAAAATCGCGCCACAAGCCAAATCTGGAAAGTACTTCCAAATATGGGTTTTCCCCCGATTTGGGGGGAAAAAATGGCGTCGTTCAGAGCATGCGCATGCAAGTTATCCTGGACTCTTCTTTCGCCCGCCAGGGTTCAGCCCCTTTATGGGGCGGGAAGAAAAGAGAGTTCAGGGACTGGACTAATCTTTTGGCTACGCGAGCTGTCTCGGGGGAGGGGAGAGTACTCCCAGAAAAACTGGGTGGGGGTGTGTGGCTCTTAATCTGACCAGCGTTATAATGAGCTCCCTAGTTCAGACCAATGTAAACATAATTTGTGAAGGGCTTTTTTGATTTTCTTTTCGACAATGATGATAAAGTGGCTTCTTCTTAAAAATATACCCATATCAAGGTTAGAGTGCAAAATCCATACCCTATTTATGACCAACATGGCCAAAATAAGCTAAATTGATACCCTATTTATGACCAAAACAGCTGAAAAACCATACCCTTTGGGGCCGCACATACCTATATAGCCCATATAAGGGAGTACCTTCCCCCCCCGGCGGGGGGGAGGGGGTCAGAAGTAAAAATCACTGAAGCTGTTGCAAAAAGAATTTGAAGGGCCTGAAAGATTAGGTATGTGGTTCGTAACGAATAACATGGATTTGCGTTCCATCGAGTAAGAACTTAACGTAATGTTTATAAACATTAGGGTGCTGAGACGGCGCAATTTAACAAATTGACGTCAGTTTTTATGCGTCTGTCCTGTTATTGATCATGATTTTCGTCATCACATTGTCAAAGTAGCTGTGGATCCACGAGGCGATAGCCGAGTGAATCCGCAGACTACTTTGACAACGTTATGACGAAATTCAATATCAATAACAGGACAGACGCATTAAAAACTGACATCAATTTGTTTTTTACGATAACAAATTGTCGAATTGCCCGCTCTCGCTCGCTGACGCGTCGCATGAATTTTAAATTCATGTGTCTATCCGCATATTGACAATAAAAATTAGCCAATGAGCGCGCGTGAATTTCTGCAGTTATTGTAAAAACAGTATTTGACGTTGTTTTTCACTCGTTTCCAGATCACTATCCACGAGTTCGGCGCGAGCTGGAACCGACGTAACAGCAAGAAAGCCATTTCAGTGTGTGCTCTGTTCTGCGTCAGAGGTCACTCAGAGGTTTGTATCTTTAAAAGGCCATACGGTTAGGGTTACACACATTGGGTGCTTTCCATTATTCCAAAGATTCTGGAAATTTCGTTCGGAATTGAAATGGAAAGGTCCGTTTCGGTTTTTTCTGACCAGAATATTCGGGATCACCTCTGGAGATGGTCCACATATATTTCCGTCCGAATATTCCGACCGAAATTCGCCGTTCATTTTTGACAAACGGGTTCTTTTCCCTAATTAGGGAATTCGCTAAAAGAATTTAATTGGTTGGTCCCTTTTAATCGGAAAATGTCGTTCCATTTTCCTCAGGTATTCCCACTGATCTCTGACCGGTGAGTTTTGGATAATGAAAGCACCTGTTATCCCGGTAAATTTGACCATTACGCTTTTTAGCGTCACCCTAAAAATCGTACCATTATGCCGCTGGCTGAAATTTCGCCACTCAATCCACGGTACCACCCAAATGAATCATGTTGTGATTGCTGTCAGAATGACTGGCAAGCCCGATGGACCTGGCAATGCTGACATACGGCTGTGACCAGGCCTCTAAACCAGTAACCAAGCTTTAGAAAGAGCTGAATAATCAGGCAGGAGGCCATTTTCACTCAACATCGGGAAATATTAGTTTTTGTAGCATTCTCCTAAAATTATGCTATAAACTTGGCCATTATGGCCGGGATCATTTCAAAGCTCTGACTATGCCATTACGCCCGAAATTATGCCGACATTGTGTCTAAACCTTGTGCACGGTATTTCATAGAGGTATCTCTCAGTATAAATGGCTTCCTATTCAAACTTACAAATTCACAAAAGCTTTGTTCCTTTATATTTAAGACCGAACTGAAACGTTTCTGTTATTAAGTGGCCTAACATTTCTTTGCCGATCTCCTCCCGTGTAGTATGTTCGCATCGACTCTGACGATGAGGGGGAGTGTGAGGAACCGTTATTTCCCGGGGAGAGTGACGTGACAGACGCTGCTGTTGTTCTTCTTAGAAAGAAGATGAGCGGGAAATATACTTTGTTTAAGGTAAGTCACGATGTCTTGGCACACAGCCGTATTCCGTCATAGGTACATAACGAACTTGCTAAAAATTTTGGTCGTTAAAATTGCGGACGCTTCATTTCGGACAAATTTCGGAAAAAAATTTCGGAGAGTTTGCTGAAACATAGCTGAAGTAAATTTACGCTAATAAAACACAAATTAAACTGAAACAATACTATGAAAATGATAGTTTTTACTACACCCTCAAGGTTTTACAGATACACTAACGAGAAATGTCAACACATTCTACGAAGCCATTTCAAGGCATTTCAAAGTCGCGCATAAAGGAAACTAAAAACTCTGGTGCTAGCTGACGCTTAAAAATGCAAACGGGTTTATATTCCGGCACGTTTTTTGTCCAAAATTAAATCATCCATCGTTTTTTTTGAAGTAATGTGTGTTGCTGTCGAGATGCTCAAAAACAAAAATATCCTCGTCAGCAGAAAATCAATCGATAATAGTTCTATTTTCCGCGAGTTTTTATCTCTCAATCACATTGCAATTCACTCTGGAACAAAGAAAGCATCAAGTTTTCTGATCTTTTCTAAGTTTTCTGTTTTGCTTTGGTCTGTACCGCAGGATCCATTGTATCTGGACATGTGTGTAATTTACAGAGACTGTGGTTAAGTTGAAAAAAAACAGGTCTGCAATGCGTATATATATATTTCAAAAAAGGTTTACCTCAATCTCAGTAATAATTCATCAAATTTAAACAGAGGAAATCATAACCATGACGGTGTTTTCTCCTTGGTTGTAGTTCCCTCTGAAAATATATTTCAAACATTTTAGACAATATGTCACCACGTTCCTAACTTCTTGAATTTCGTAAAAATTCTCCACTGTGCGTTGTATTTTCAACTTCCTCTCGATTTTGGAAAGTGGTAAGACGCGGTTTCTCTTGTTTGACATGTCACATGAAGTATCGCCTCTCATTGGCTGCATACTGTTTTTATTTTGTTGCAGAGCGAAAGGATGCCTTTGTGAGATTATGTCAATAGGCAAGGAGACCTACGTTTTCAGAGCATCTACCAGCCGCGAGTATCGAAGATGGCTGAAGTATCTCAGGCTTGAAGCAAAAGAACTTGGAGGATGGAAGAGACGGCGACATGGACTTCCCAATATCATGATCAAAAATCTCTAGATCTATCCCGTAATGGTAGTGTTCATGTAAACCATTTGCTTCAACAAGTTGTAACCTTAACAAGTTGTGTTACAACCCATATTAGGTCGTCACGCCTGGGGATTCATTGCGTGACAATGCCTTAAGAAGAAGACTACTGCACGACGAACAGATTGAAAAGTATTCATAGAACTATTCCTCATGTACAACCCTTGCAGGTCATTTGTTTCCGACCATCTCGAAAATCCTGAAAACGCAAAAAAGAAAGAAACCCAAACTCATGTTACTTGTCGCTTGTCACTTGCTAAAGAACATAATTAACATATTTGTGACTATGACACATATACAGTGCGCAAAAAGAATTGTAAACAGAAAAAATGTAATATATTGTACAACTTTGTCATTCAAAATAAATTATGAATAGATTATAAAGATAAGTGATTAAATAGCGTCTTATCTTCGCGAACACGTGTGAATAAAAACTACCTTAGTTATTTAAGTTTCATAGTTAAATGGTTTGAACCCAGGAGTATCAGTAGTTCGTATTGTGTGATCGTCCGGGTGAGTGTAGTTCTCAAAAGAACTGTTGTTGGTGACTGACGTTTCGACAACCTGAGCGGAAGTCATCTTCAGAGTCAAGTGAGTAGTGTTTGTCAGTCGATGGTACGTTGAAAGACGATTGGTCAGTTAAGCCATGATGGTATTGGCTGAAAGACTCGTGTGAGGTTTGATATTAGTCTTGGTCAATTTCGATCCGTCTTTTGTTAGTCAAATGCTCGTTTGAGGTCCGTCTATTGTTAGTCAAAATTAAGTCGCGTCTGTTAGAAGTCCGTTTGTCGGTTTCTTTTTCGTCGCGGATAAGTCGTTTTGTAAGGTGCCGGTAGTTGTTGACACCTGTTAAGAGGCGTTGTTCTAAGTTAGTGTACCAGCTTTCCAGAGTCAGTCGTTGAAAATAGTTCGGTACTGTTAAGGGGTTATAGCATTGAGCAGAGTCCCAACCACAGTGGTTTGGGACTCTCTCAATGCTTAACTTACCAACTTTCCAGAGTCAGTCGTTGAAAATAGTAAGTACTGTAAGTTAAGCATTGAGCAGAGTCCCGAACCACCGGCTGTGGTTGGGACTCTGCTCAATGCTTAAACTTACAGTACTAACTATTTTCAACGACTGACTCTGGAAAGCTGGTACACTAACTTAGAAACAAACGCTCTTAACAGATGTCAACAACTACCGGCACCTCACAAACGACTTATCCGCGACGAAAAGAAACCGACAACGGACTCTAAAAGACCGACTTAATTTGACTAACAATAGACGGACCTCAACCGACAATTTGACTAACAAAGACGGATCGAAACTGACCAATGACTGATGACAACCTTACACGAGTCTTCAGCCAATACCATCATGGCTTAATGACCAAATCGTTTTCATCGGACCATCGACTGACAAACCTATACACTTGACTCTGAAGATGACTTCCGCTCAGGTTGTCGAAACGTCAGTCACCAACAACAGTTCTTTTGAGAAACTACACTGAACTCACCCGGACGATCACACAATACGAACTACTTATTAAGTTTGACGCTTTTAAACATTTCAGTATTAGATTAAATATCTAAAAAAATTCAAAATAAACTTAGCAAATGAATCACAGCTTTTCTTGACT
>JAHPZR010001983.1:0-12863 GCA_019787425.1 Platygyra sinensis
CACCTTTAGATGGCAAGGAAAGTTACTGTAAGTAAATTAAATTGAAGTTTTTGAAGTTGTGAGAGTTTGTTTGGTTGTTTGTTGCTCGGCGCTGTAATGGCGCGTAATCCTGTGTGTCTCTCTGTACAGTTTTAAGTAAAAACTGAGTCAATTTCAGTCGAGTTTCCCTCTCTAATCGTTGCTGTACTTCAGAGAGTTGCTGTGGAGTACACTTAACGAATTTTCTCGTTATCTGCTACTCAATTTATGGTAGAAAAGTCTAATTCAGTCGAGTGATTCGCAGTGATCTACAAAAACTGTTTTTGAAGTACAACTTCAAACTTTGAACAAAAATTCACACCTGGAAAACAATTTTGGAGACCTAACTAGGGAACTAAATGCACTAACATAAAGTAGTTCGAAATAATTCTGTTCTTTAATACATCTTTCTTCATATAGTATCTGATTTACTCGTTCTTTCGCTCGTTAGATTTTTTGCGAATGGTTTGTAGACGGCGCATAAGCCGATTCAATGGCAAAGTTGCGTAAACAAACGCACTTGTAAGCCAGTTTACGGCAAGAAAAAAAAGATAAAAATGTTATTGGCCGGCTTAGGGTCGGTCGGTATAGGGAAAAACTGTGACCTCGGGCTTGAAAATGCTGCCCGAGGCCGCAGGCCTCGGGCAGCATTTTCAAGACCTCGGTCACAGTTTTTCCCTATACGGACCGACCCTAAGCCGACCAATAACATATATATACGAATACATACGAGTAACATACGACTAACATACGACAGGATGGGCTCCTGCATACGACTAACATACGGGTACATACGAATACATACGAGTAAAAAAATACGAAAGAAATACGAGCAATATTCATACGAGTAAATTTTTATGCAAAGTAACGACAACTTAAGTAAAATATAACCCTCTCAGATTTTGCAAATTTTGGAAAGGAGATTTACTGTTGCTGAAACTTTAATCAGCTGTTCGTTCTGCTGCGGAATTTTTTAATGTGTCAACTGTTCCCAAAATTTTAAACAGCTGTCCACAGTTGCGATCTTGCTTTATCGGTTCTGGTCATGTTGGTGTCTCGAAACGTTTTTCACGTAGTATCAGCCTTGCAGTTTATTGCCTTTATACACATATTTTTTTGGCTGATCAGATCTCTTGTAGATCCTACGTTGGCAGCGTTTATCGTATGCGGTCCCTTGCAGTTTATAGTCTCTCATTTTAAACATAATTCTTCTAGTTTCTCAACACGAAATTACAAAATCTATACATTTTTACATGTACATGGTTACATTTAAGTTTTCTGGCCTGATTTTGCACTGATTTTTTGCCATTTGTCATAACCAACTTAGGTGAAATAGTGAAATTTCAAGATGGCGGATCTGATGACGTCATACGACCTCAGCGCCATCCAAAATATCTTGTCGTTTTGCACTCCATGTGAATTTATTTAACTGTCACTAAATTTAACGAAAGCCTTGGGGGGTCGATCAACATCCCCCCCACCCCCCACTCAAAGTGAACCGGGCAGGTGTGTGCTGACGTGAAAAGTGCTTGCAAGGCTTACAATTAGAGCTTCCTTTATGAGAAAAACATTCGTATTACTCGTATGTATTCGTATGTTAGTCGTATGTCAGTCGTATGTTAGTCGTATGTTAGTCGTATGTTAGTCGTATGTATCTGTATGTACCCGTATGTTCCTTATGTTACTCGTATGTTACCCGTATGTACTCGTGTGGTGTTTTAGTCATGATCCTAAATTCTCACAACTCCGTTATCAAAACTGTAATTGATCCCATGCACCGAGCAGGGGTGAGTACTTGTGAGACTACCGTGCCAGAGCTATCATATTGCACTCTACACTATCTGATATTGTCTCAATAGTTGCTAATCGTATCAGTGAGGACGACTTTCTTCTAAGCTAACCTCAAATTTAGTTAGAGACATGATAGGACCTCGTGTCGTGCAGTTCGGGAAGTAATTAATCGTGCGCTCGGCCAATTTTGAAACTAATCGTCTGATTGCAACGCTGGGAATTGTTTTGCTAATCACTTCTTTCAGCTGCGTGAACTATTGCTTTTCTATTTCAACGTTGCTTTGTACAAAAAAAATGCATCGTAGTATAACTTTCTTTTTTTTTTTTCATTCTTCAATCTGAGAAGTTATTACTTTTCTGTTGCTCGGTGAAGGAAAAAAAGCATTTCCTGCAGTCTGCACGGACCTGCAGGGAAGGAATTTCGATAGTGACAAAGGAGAACCGTCTCATTGTTTTAGGACGGCCGGCTTAAGCCTTCCTGTGTTAAAACAAGCTTAGCGGCTCTCACTTTTTTATGAGCGGCTTACTGCTACTCAATAGAGATATCCACCGAGCCGAACCATAAATGGTCTGTTGGTTAAACAGATGTTGTTAACCAAGATGAATAATCTCTTTTAGATGAATAACCAAACTAGGAAATAACTACATTAGGAATAGCTCACGCGATTAGCAAACTGAGAGTTTATCACCCAATCAGAACACAAGAAAACGCCACTTCCGTACAGCTCTTTCTAGTCTATGTGATTCGAGGTTGACCATTTTTTTCGCTGTTGCGTCTGAAAAAGCCACATTGTGCTGATGCGCTGCCAAGGCTTCAGTCCCTATCCGTAAACAGGAAGAAACTGCCAAATGAACACGTAGTCAGGGTTTATTTTTTTTTTCTCATCGAAGAGGATTTTCCAGATGTGTTACATCTACTCAACTGCAAGCTGATAGCGAGGATTTATTATTTCATGTCAACGTTATCTCCCAGCATCTGTCGAAAGCACTTCCCTGGTACTACCCGATGTACTCAGCAAGTGTTTAGTACAATCAAAAATAATTAACGCGCAAACCAGCACAGCGTGATATATCCGCGGCTGTACTCTAGTCGCGCAGTCAGGTCGATAAGGTCACACCCATGTTTTTTTTTTTGCCTTGTGCTTCGCGTACGTTCGCGCGCGCGCGCGCGTATCTAGCGCTTCGCCTCTTCTTATCCGCCTATTCTGCTAGTAAGGAAAGATCAAGCCGCAAATATTCTTCCCTTCTTGCATGGAATATTTCAAAATTAACAAGATTTCGATCTACCGAAATCGTACCAAGCCCCTATTGTAACACAAAACGTCATGCTGGGCGACTTGCCTTCAGTCGACTAATCCTTCTACTTGAAGACCGTGGTGTCTTTTTATCTATTTATACCTTGGTTATTAAAAAGAGCAGTCGCTGGATAAAAGCTCTAAAATCTTTTTTTTCCAGATACGAACACCTGATGATGATGGGTCAGAAAATAATCAAATAAGGAATGCCTTGCGCTGGACTGCATATAAAACAGATATCGTTTGGGAAAATTCCGCCAACTGAAAGTCCGTCTCTCTCCCCCAGCTTCTTTGAGTAATTCCGTCTGGTTAAAATGTCATTTCAAATGTTTAGATTATATTGCCAAATGTTACTAAATATATAAATAAATTGGATAGAACCACTTTTAGAGAGCATGGAATCTAGAGCAAGTATTTTTGGGAGAAGTCTGACAGGATTACAAAGATGGAAGTGGATTTATAGAGATCGTCATATTTGAAACTCTGTGTCGCGGGTCAAAGAATCGTAACTGCCATCCTGGCGAAACTTCTATCTTCTAAAAGTTGAATTCACACCTTTTTCTCGTGTACATGCCTGGACTTTTCGGAAATTATTTTATTACTGCTTGCGGATGATTTTCCGGTTACTGTTTTCTACTGAGGGGAATAAGCGCTGCCCACTTCAACTTCAAAAACTTGATCAGGAAATTCCGGTACAAAGAATTTGAAAATCCGAGGGTTAGATGAAAGCGGAATGGTCTTGCAGACAATACGATGCCAAACTATGGAACTGCGCTATCGCACTTAAGACTGACCCAACTATGACCGATGCTAGAAAATGTAAATGCAAAAAGCTTTCCTTTTGTTCGAAATTTGAACGCGTCTGAACGTTTTCAAAGTTAGGAAGCTTAAGCACGCGCGTTTTTGAGACGCGGACGGCAACCGGAAGAGAACATTTCGCGTGCTAGGAAAGTATTGTCGCCTAGATTTTTATACTTCTTATTTGTAAAAGGTGAAAAGATACTCAGCAGTGTGAATGTGGTTGTGTGCTGGCAAGTTAAAAGTGAAAACAGCTCACTTCCTGTTATCGTCCGCGTCTCAGAAACGCGCGTGCTTAAGCTCCTTATAAGCGGCAACAAAATAACTGCAAAAAATTCAGAAAAACAAGTTTTCTTAAACGCAACTGGTTATTTGTCCAAACTCATACACAGAGTGATATAAAAGCTGTTAACTTTATTCAGGCAAATGTTTCTCGATCAAACGTCACCCAGTAAAAGCAATGGATGACATTATTCCAAAAGTTAGAAAACTGGTCAAATAAACAAGTCTTGATATTTACAAATAAATGCAAATGATGGAATGGTACGAGCAAGTTTATAATGCTTCAAAAACTAAACCGCATAAATTAATTTTACACCTTTTGTATGATTAACAAATGAAGAAAAGCTCTTTTCAATAGATTAGGAACTTTAATAACTGATAAACGGTTGAATCTGGATTTTTAAATCCCACTTGTTCTACAACTCGAACAGGAAACCATAAACAGCAGTTCATTCATCTCTTGTACACTTAATGAGAAACGTAGCCTTTTTGGCAATCATTTCAGTTATCATACAATTCCCTGAGGAACTGTCACGAAACTCAAGTAATACCTAAAAATAAAACTCAAATTAAACATGCTCTACAGCATTTTTTGTTTTGTTTGATTGAGTGAAATAGCATAAAAGTGAAGATGGAGAAGTTAAGCTGGATGTTCAAATGCACAGAAGTTTACAAAATAAACTGAACTTTTATTACTTAATAAACAATTAAAACTATTTTTTTAACTATTTTCTGTTTGGTATTACTTAAGTGTAAATTGCTTCACATTCTGATGGCACAGGGCTCGAAGTTAACTTTTTGTCCACTTGCAAAGTTTTGCTGATAAGATTTTTTCCTCCAGCAAACTGGTGAGACCACTAGCAAATTATTTCCAAATGGTTGAGAGACATGGATGATTCTAACTTGCAAAAGTTTGCTAGTGAATATTTTTCTCGCTCGCAGATTATCAAAATCACCAGCATTTTGTGAGTTTGTGAGTGTTTATTTCGAGCCCTGGTGACAGATTAATAATTCTTAATTCATACTGGTATTAAGGTGGCTAAAAAGACCACTCCCATGAATAGTGTGATTGTGATGAAAGGTGTCAGGATTTTCCACACTGGCCACAATGAATAAATTGAGCTGCAAAAACAGGAAAAAAAGAACACTGACATTTTGAGGAATGCATGAGAAAATCATAACAATAATAACAAAGATTTAATGCTGCCACTCTAACAGGTTGCCAAAATGTTTATCATACATGAAGACTCCTTGCATGCAAAACCACCTCTGTGCATTGGTTTCCATAACCTTCTTAGGATATTACAGTGTAGCTAGGAAAAATTTGATCACCTACTGTTAAGCAGGAACTCCTTCCAGCGGGGGTACTTGAAGAATTTTTGCTGGGTATGTGCCGCTGGCCTCTCAGAGCCCCTACTGCATTATAGTCTATTCTGTGGCCATTTATAGACCCCATCTTAGTCACTTTTGGGCAAATAATGTAATTTTCACAATTCCAACTTAGTCACTTTATATTTATGTATGTACCTTATATTGAATAAAGAACACTTTACTTTTCACCTACAGTACAAACATTCTGGTATGTTGGCTAACTGTACATATGAAGAACTGTCTTACCCCAAAAATCAGAAAATGTGCATCCCCATTCTAGTAACTCTGTTGAAAATGCAACCCCATGATAGTCAATCCAGTCGTGAAAATGTGACTCCTTATAAGGAAGTACCCCCCCCCCCCCCCCCCAAGGGAACTCCTCTTTCAGTTAGAGCTCCTTTACTCTAAAAGTATTTAACCTCTGAAGAAAACCCTTACTCTGGAGGGAAATTATTAATAGCACATGTATGCCACTTGATGTTATGAAGGGTTTTCTATTTATGACTGGGACTTCTTGAATACAATTTGTATTGAAAAATAGTCTCATATTTCAGATACACTACCTGAATTCTACATTAGACAAGTAAACCTTACCAAATCATACCAGCAATAAATGATGCTGTGGCGACAGGAATGAGGTATGGAGAATGTTTGTCCCAGTCTGTGATCTTCTTGTAGTAACTCAACCATAAGACACAGTAACATCCAATACTCAAGTTTATTCCGATCAGAGTACCTCCAATGTACAACCAAGTCCTGAAGAAAAATGGGAAAAGAAGAATTCAGATAACTTCTCTGACTAGTCCTGAGGTCATCACTAGCCCTAAAATGACTTACTTTATTTTTTCTTGTACTTGGGTGTATTTGGTTGCAAATAAATGTTTCTTGAAACCCAAAATAATGTTCACCCTTTTTCAAGGTGATTGCCCAGTATCATGTAGTACCGCTGCCTACACCACATGACCAACAAAATTTTTTTACATTACTCATTATGTTGGTGGACTGCAACATAATCAGTGAAGACGACTCACACATTTTTCTCATCATCGCACAGCTTTTTACTGTATGATTCACATATAAAATGTAATCATGAGGTATATATTAGCCAAAAAAAAACATGTGTGGGAGAGGGACCCGAGCATGCGCTGGATAACGTGTTTGGCATTTAGCAACCTCGTTCCCAGGGCCTTTTCCCTGGCTTGAGGGCGGGGCGGGAAAAGACCCTGGCATCGGCTGGTCACGAGTCCCTCTTACACCCTGAAACCCTGGGTGTAATAAATTAGCGAGGAAGCATAATCAAAAGTGCCAAAATCATGATGGCGGTGTAACTGTTTGCGCTATTTGATTTGGATCTGCTTTTAATAGTTGTAACTTTCTGCCGTTTTGTTTAAAGTCACTTCAAGTGAAATGTTTTGAATATCTTCTGAAAGGCAAAGATATTGTTGCCGTTCTACCGACTGGCTTTCGCAAATCTCTGCTGTTTCAGCTTCTACCGGATTTCGTGCCTGTCAAGGCGGACAATAGTATTGTGTAAAATGGGGTTAACTGGCGTACACGACTTCTACAGTTCGTGGCATTTATACATTTGCCATTTTCTGTTTGGTCACTTAACCTTTTTTTCGCTTCAGTCATGTTTATGAAGGGCACTTCATGCTGTGTTCTAAGGAGTATTAATTTTCAGTAGAGTTGAGGCGTTAGACCGTGCTATGGTAAATCTTTTGAAGTAGGCTGAACAATGACATATACAACACGCAAAACGGTCAACAGACTTGCAAGCAAACATTTCAATCCTGTGGTGAAAGAACGATCAAAGGAGGAATAAACCTATACTTCGGGCTCCAGAAACTTAAGCTAGATCAGATAGCTGCAAGAAACGTAAGAATTTCTCTAGGCAAGCATCTTTCTCAAAGTAAAGCAACAAGAATACTGCACGAGGGCAAATATTATATACCTGACAAGAAACTACCCCATACTGTAGTTGTAAACAGTTCTAACTATACTCGGGCCCTGCTTCACAATATAGAATGCAAGTGAGCAAAATGTTCAGGGTATACTCACTAAAGCGTCATATTTTCCCTCAAAAAAACAAATATTGGAAACTAACAAAACATATCTTGCAACAGAAATGAGCCTAAACAATGCATTTACACATATGCATGGCAAATTACCGAGGTGTCAAACTCAATGAAGCGACATGCAGATAACAGTGGAAATCACTCAGACCTACGACAACCTCTAAATATTTGCTGCAGCACAGTCTAACGGCTCAACTCTACTTTTAAAAAATTCCATAAAGCTAGTCGGTAGAACGGCAACAGTGTCTTTGCCTTTCAGTAAATATTCAAAACATTTCACTTGAAGTGGCTTTAAACAAAACAACGGAAAGTTACAACGATTAAAAGCAGATCCAAGTCGAATAGCGCAGCCAAATTTTCCGCCATCGTGATTTTGGCACTTTTGATTATGCTAACTTGCTAATACATGTATATTACACCCAGGATTTCAGGGTGTAAGATGGGCACGTGACCAGCCGATGCCAGGGTCTTTTCCCGCCCCACCCCCAAGCCAGGGAAAAGACCCTGGGAACGAGGTTGGGGATTTCGCTGATGGTAGGATCATATTGTGAAAAGCGATTAGTGAAAAAAAACTTTGCAAAAGACTCTAAAATTCTCAGACTGTCACCAAAGTATTCCAAAACAAATTCGACCAAGTTGTGGAAAAATCTTCCTACCTCATTTTGTGTTTGTTTGGTTTCATGAAAGCAAGAAATTTAGAGATTCAAATGAATTTCCAGAGTGTGTTCAAAATGTTTTGGAAAAGATTTTGCTTCCCTTGTCAATGTTTTTATATGTAAACCGAAAAAAAATTTGCAGAGCTCTAAAAGGCCTAGGTACGAGTTTAGCCCCACAGTCTTACGCAGGACTTGTAAGTAGCAGTTTTCTCCGTCGGGTCGCAAAAGTTATGACAACAGGAAACAAAGGTAAAATATTCATTACTTTCGTTTCCTTTCTTTACTCTCTCCCTACTCAGCAAGATTGTGTGCTCCCTGTGTCCCAAGAATGTGCTTAATTTACAAGTAGTGACTATATACTTTTTACTTCTCGCTTTGCTTTATTACCTGTGTATTCTTGGATCAAACCTCACTGCAATATAAAAGTCGGTGTAATAGAATACAGCTATGGCTGCTACCATCCAAAATATAGAATGAGGGTTTATACGAGAGGTTTTTCCCGGTGCATTCTCCTTTAGAATCCGTTCTCCTTCTTCTTTAATCCTCTCTATAAATTCAAGCAAATACAGTAAATCCGGGTAAGTCTGATTACGTAAGCCGTAAGAAGTCATTACCACCGTTTTCGTTGATACTCGACTTTCGGAAACAAAACACCAGCGGAAATGTTTCCAAAATTTCCGTCAATCATACATGTTATCGACAGATCGGATCGAAATCCACCAATCACAGCCCGTTAGCATGACGTAAAGAAGGTCTGAAGGTCACACTAATCAACAATTATCCTGCGAAATCGCGCGGAATATCGTCTGATACTTAGCCGACGAGGCCGTAGGCCGAGTCGGCTACAATTAGGACGATATTCCGCAAGATTGAGCAGGATAATTGTTTTATTATTCAACAAATTGATAACAAAATTGATTTCCAAGCTCGTAACATTTTTAAAACCTTTCTGTCAACATTTTTTCACTTCACTTTTTCTTCCCACGTACGAAGCTACGTATATCGCCGGATATCTGTCACCTACGGATGACAGATATCGAGAGCATCATGACCATATTTGGATAGTGTTTACAATTTGTTGAATAATAATGGCTGTGATTTATAGAGGATTTCGATCCGATCTGTCGATAACACGCAAGACTGACGGAAATTTTGGAAACGTTTCCGCGGGTGTTTTGTTTCCAAAGTCGCGTATCAACGAAAACGGTGGTAAGAATTAGGTTAGGTTACTTACTGTCTAAATCAGCATCATATCTTCCTTCTCTGTAGCGTAAAAATGCTGCCTGAAGATCGTCGTGCAGTTTCGAACGACCAAGAGAAGCCATTTTGTGTTACGCTGCTACAAAACAAGAGAACTCACCCACCCCGACTCCCAGACAGTGTTTATTTTTTTCGATCCTCTGACTATATCGTACAGTGGGCTCGGTGATCACAGCCCCCAGCCCCCATGAGACCCCCCGCGGTCACAGGAAGTACGTGAATTCGTGGACGGGCGCTGTGAGGAAGGAATGAGCTGCAAATGCTTTTTACAAATGATTTTTAACCCCAGTCACGTTTGGAGGTCATGTCTTCGCGTTGAAACGAAGAATGAAGATGAATATTTTTGTTATCTCTTTTGTGATCCTCGTTGGTCGCTTGAGTTTATTGCAAGTGAATGGAGGTAAGCTTTAAACGCTTCATGACGCGCTGTTTTGTCTGTTTATTTTCCGTCTTCCTCTTATATTGATTGCCTCTGGATTCTGGAATACACAGCACGAATTTTATTCTGTAGCATTCCGTGTAAGTTAACCATAAAATTGTTTTGCACGTTTTTCTTCGTTTAGATGCCCAGAGAAATTTTAACCAAGAGTTGCCAAGCTACGAATTTATCTCAATTCAACAGCTTCAACAAGAACGATGGAAGAGAGAGACTTCAAACAAATCGAATTCAGTGAGTGTTTCCAACATCAGTCTGTAAAATTAAGTGTTTACGGTTCTTTCCTTTTATTTTAAATATCTTATTGAAAGCCATTTTTGTTGCACCTATGTTGTAAAATCGACTTTGCTTACGGCAGTCCGACAGGCGCGCTTTCCTCATGTCGCACCAATTCGCTGTAGCTCACTACAGTAGTCGATCGTTCTGTTTAATTTTACATTTTAGGATGATCAAGTTGGAAGAGCCATCTTTTCGGTGAGAGGATTCGGGAAGGATTTTGTATTGGATGTCGTCCAAAACCGGTAAGCTTTTTATTATTCTGCTTGGGCCGAGTTTTTTTTTCTTTCATAAGTTTCCGTGATGTTTCCGCTAGGGTTGATTTATCGTCTTATCAAATTTTTTTCCTGTTCCGCAGCGTTCTGCTATCTGCTAATTATTCGTCAAGATATTTTGATGCAGACGGTCGCGAAATTATCAGCAAGAATGAGGTTTGTTAATCCTTTGTGCTTGATAAATTTGATCATTCCATAGTTGACTTTTTGTTACGTAATGTAACGCGATTTAGGGCTTTTCAGATAAATGGGCCGATATTTGCTCAGTTGAAAGCCAAAAATCTCTCAAAATAGTAGCGAACAAACAATCGGTGTTTTCAAGAGTTGAATTTAAATTTGTTTACGCTGTAATTAGATTTAATTCAACCTAAGCCAGGAGGGGTTTTTTGAATGGTTTGGTGTGGCATAATTCTGGCAAAAGAGACGTTTGTTAAGGCCCGTTCACACGTGCGATTTTTTGTCGCGGAAACTCGATGCAATTTTTGTCGCGCTTAAGTTGCATCAAGTTTCAAACATGTTCGAGAGCCCTGCGACATCGCGGCGACAAATCGCACTGAAAATCGCACCTGGTTTACACGTGCGATTTTGAAGTTGCCACTTTAGCGCGACAAAAATCGCCTGTGTAAACGGGCCTTTAGGTTGTTTTGTCGGGCAAGTGATATTTAAAAGCGTAAATTAAGTGATTTCCGATTTCTGCAATCTAATCAGCCGACGACAGCGGTGAAACAAGAGAACCTACGCAAATGGGCACAGATCGTGTTCCGATTCAACAAGATGTATCTAGAAGTTCCTGTTGTTTTAGCGAGGGTTTTAAAATCCATTTTGCAATCCATCCAGGAGCATCCCTCATCATGGTCTTTTTATCTTTTCCATTTATTTGATAACATTTCTGTTAAGGCGAGGGAATCACCCTTGTTATGCTGACATTACATTGAGTTGTGTCTTTCTCTTTGTCGAGAGTTTAAAGTGTAACCGTATAAGGTCATAACTATGAATAGGAAAGGTTAATTAACATATTGACCAAAATATACAAGTGTGGTGAGCAGACGTGACATCATCCATGTTCAGCAGAGGGCTGGATCATGTGATAGTTGATACGACTATCGCCTTAAAATAACATTTTTATTTGGCCCCTCAGTAATACTGAAAAAAAAGAAACATGTATGTAGTATATAACATTTCAATAAAATTCCTTAATTAAATATTTATTTATTTATTTATTTTTCCAATGGTGTGCAATAACAATAATTATTTTGTCTACAACAAAGTTATGTGACTTCAATGCACTTACATGTAGTGTCTTCCATTCTGTTGTACACAAAAAGTTGTACATGGGCTAAGAAAACTACAATCTCAAACAAAAATAAAGGGGACACCACGCTATGTGTCAGATCACCCCTTCCCCCTATTCAATGTTGCAAAGAGATCAAACAACATTCTTCTAGGAATTCCCAAAGTTTTCACATGATCACCATTGACATGGGGGAGGGGGGATTCTAAGCTGCTTTGGTATCAAGATCTTTTTGGTGGGGATTGTGTTCATTAGTGAATTGTAGAAAGCTCTAGACATCTTGTTATGTTTAGTGTGTAAAGATATGAATATGTTATGTTTCTCCTCATGTCATTTGGGTGAATGCTCCTATACTTTGGATGAGGAAGATGTGCCCAATAATTGGTGTTGCCCAATATGTTCTTGAACATGTTTGATCTGTCAGTGTTTCTGCCAGACCGTGCCATTGCGGGAATCCTGTGCATTCAGAGAAAGGCCCCCAGAAAAATGGAGAAAGGGCCCAATTTAGCCCTTTACTTTTACGAGGCTGCATACAGGCTTAACCCAGGCATAGTATTCTAATAGCCATCCCAAGGCTCAAAATTTCGACCGGTATGGTCGCCAATGAACCATGAACTAACATTTCTTTCTTGGCAGCCAAAAATTCTCTCTATGTTGAGGATCAATGACGGTTATTTACGCACATCTTTTTTTCTTCTAGAAAACCATATTGAAAGAAGATTTTCGCTTAAAAAATACTCGACATAATAAAAAAAGTCAATCCATCCTTTTGCTTTGCTGTATTGATTCTCTCACATTGAAAAACTTCCAAATGGCTGACCCTGTTTGAAATCGCCCTATAATGCATTGTAAACCCTTGGTCATTGACTATGTCATGTATGCGTTTCTTTTGACATGCAAGGGGCCTTCACACGCAAATGTGTCCCCAAAAATTATTGAAGAAAAGTGTAGAGTTTGTGAGCCTCTACAACCTGTACTCATTCCATATAGTGCAGCCTTTCTCCATGTTACACTTCGTTCTCAACTCTGTAAGTAAAGA
>JAHPZR010001984.1:0-12500 GCA_019787425.1 Platygyra sinensis
TTTTTTAATGTGCTTCAGGCACGTTTATTATTAAAATGGGCCGCTAAGGATACAAAGATGTCCTCGAAACGTCATGTAATTAACTTAGTATCTCTTTTCTTTTTATTAAAGTGCCACTAACCCCCCCAAATTTTTTTTCGCTAATATAAATTTCCTTTTTCTCCTGATCACCACTGCGAAAATATTATCGTTGTAGCTATTTTTGTTAATTTTCTACGAATTTTAAAAGTTCACATTTTTGCACATTTCCATGTTCATGACCGAGGAATAGCGGAGAATGGGACGAGTTGGCTTCTGACGTCGTTTCGGGAATAACAATGTTTTCTTTCTGAGAAGAATATATGCGAGCATGCGATAGTGTGTGTCAAAATCGTTGCAGAATGCAAGGAAGATGTGCTGTTGGAGACTGTAGCAATACAAGATACGCAGGATAGAGTATTCCTCTTCATTCGATACCTCTATCCTGATGAAACTCGACCAGAAACGAGAAAAAGACCAAAGAAGTGGGCTGATCTGTGCGAATCGAAAGTCGGGGAGCTTTTCATGGCTTTTATATTCTCTATCTCTAGCGGAAAGCTTGACATTTTCATGTACTGCATACGACGCGAATTTGGGATAAGCTGGAAGCCATCTGACTATTCCAAGCGCAAGGAATCGATCCTCCAAGCCCATCACATGAAATCACACGGTAAACTAAACGCATCTGTTTTTTTACTCGAAATAGACACATTTTTAAACGAATAGTAAACGAAATCTGCGTCCTACATGTACAACGAAGCGATTAAAGTTGTTGAGCCTCAACTGGTGAACTGGCTATGTATTTGTGGATTTTTGTGTG
Organism: Platygyra sinensis; assembly: GCA_019787425.1. Lineage (NCBI taxonomy): Eukaryota > Metazoa > Cnidaria > Anthozoa > Scleractinia > Merulinidae > Platygyra > Platygyra sinensis. The sequence goes on from JAHPZR010001984.1 coordinate 839, forward strand.
TTTTTATTAAAATAAAAACACACGCACACCGGAAGCCGTAATCCGACTGTGTATCTTTCGATAGCCATACGTGAATACAGAATTCTTTCGTTCTTTGAGCTTCGTCTTTGGGGGACGAAATATATCTAAATTTCAAACTTAGAATGGATTTATGCTAATAAGTGGCCGGGTATTCTGAAGTTTAGCCCAAACAACTATGTGAAAAAAGTGAATCAAACGATTTTTAAACATTCGACTCTAGAGCTAGCGATGGAGTTCGTTGTGCTGAAAGAAGAATAGATATTCATATTCATGCTTGCATGTACCCTTTTTAATGAACAAAACAAAGGATCAAATCTCCTGAGTATCATCACATGATCTGTATTGGGAAAACAAAATGTACAAGCGAAAAAGGTCTATTCATGCGATTGTCAGTCAACCGAAACGCAACTAAAAAGTCGAGAACTCCCAGGTTATTTGCGTACTTAAAATGGACATTACATTCAAACTAACAGTGAAGTAGAAATGTGCTCATTTAACTGATATTATACTGAACTTCTTTTCAATATCCTAACGAAGGATTTGCCATGATTTACTGGTACGAAATATGCAAATTTGTATAGCTTGTGTTCGTGCATACTAAAATTACACAGTCATTGACTATGCATATACCACGGTCGGGCGGCAGTAATGAAGCGAAAATTTACCTCGCCTTTGGATATTGTTTGCCGACATCTCTGCTTATCTCTAATGTTAAAACTGTTTTCAATCACTGATCTGGCGAAGTAGACAGAAGTGAACCACGACTGCATCGCATTTTCACTTGTATTTCGGGGCCGGGAAATTAGTGTGTGAATCTCAAAATTATGTTTTGACATTCCGAAATCTGCACGTTCCTTAAAGCTAACTTACCGACTCTTCGTGGCCATTGACATCTTTATACTCTTAAATTTAAGAGCTGTAAGGTAACTCTACTGCCACTACTTGTATCGTTATAACCCAAATAGACCGGCAAATTGTCGATCCTGATCCTGGCAAAAATTACAACGCGAGAATCTCCTTCGAAATGGAAAAAAAGAAATGTACATCGCAGTCGGCCAAATCGTAGCTAGACTCCAATTTGTAATGCTAGATAATAAGTTTCTTTCACGTAAAAATCTTGCTCGGTTTCGATAAAATATGAATCACAAATAACCCAAAAATGTTTTGACACCTCCGAGCCCAGTCGAAAGTCTCTTGAGTGTTTCAGTTCGGTTCCCAAGTGACGTCACTGGTAGCCCGACCCAGATCCCACTTTGCGCGGTCGTGTAAACGCCTGTAGAAACGCAAGGATTTTATCAATCGAGATAATTTTTTCGCTGATGAAATCAGGGAAACTAGTAAATTTTATTAAAAGGAAAAACTTTTTTGGGGTTAATGGCACCATAAGTTCTATAACTTAGTTACAGGACATATTGTTATTTCAAATCTTTTGCTTGGCATATTTTAGATTTTTTATCTAAGAGGCAGTTTCCTCTCTGAGCTTTGCCATACGCTTCAAATCTTGACCAATCTGTATTGGATCTCAAGGGGAGGGGGAAGGGGAGGGGGGAAGGGGAGGGGGGAGGGGGAAGGGGGGGAAAGGGGAGTCCTAGTATGGCCTCCTTTTAATATACTGCTAAAAAATACAGTAATGTCATTAACCAAAATAGGACAGGAAAATTCCCCTCCGCTTGTTGTAGTAAAACAATGTTCATTCTGAACCTTTGTATTGAGTACCTCTCAATTAGCCACTTGTCAATTATATAATTATTATAATTATGATAAATATATCATAATCTGTGACTATGATATGTAATCTGTAATTATTATAATATTTTAGTACTAATCCTACATTATTAACATACCAGTAGGAAAAATGCAAGAGGAACAAGATTTGTAGGAAACGAACAATATGGAATCTTTATGTATTGAATAAATCCTTCAGACATCTCACAACTTCTGATAAAATGGCAGCGATTTTCTGAACCATTTAATTGGTGTAGATAGTCACATCCCTGCAATATTTTTACGAAATAAAAAATTAGTCACATCGCATCACGTGTATACCATTAGTTGTCTGCAGTCTGTTGAGTGATACCCTTGATCGACATCTCGATCAACACTTGATTGATAGTTTGGCTAACATAACAATCGGTCGACAAGCGATCCAGGTCTTGATCGACACTCAATTGACACTTGTTAGCATTGTCTGCAAAAATTAGTTCTCTTGACTGATCATGACTGTTGACTGAGATGTCAATCGAGTGTTGTTGAAGTTGTCAACCGAAGTGTCAATAGCGTATCGATCATCATCAAGTGTTGGTCAAGGTGTGATCGAGGGTTATCAATTGAAGGTATTGATCGACACTTGAATGTGGATAGGGATAGTGTTGTATCCAAAATTCCAACGGAGCTGTACAAAACGTACACAAACTTAAAGAAGAAAGATAAACAAGAAACAAATTCTTGCTTCCTTCAAAAGTGCACCTGTACAGTACTGCAGACCAGTACATGTGCATTCGTAAATATATTTCTCTATTTAAACCGAAAAGTATAGTGTGTATTATAATTACATACTAATTTTCGGTGATCGTTTGTTCTTCCATGTGCATCATGATGGTCTGAAGACAGTTGCTGATCTGACTCCAGGCTGGAGTTGAAGTCCAAAAGCTTTCGATTTCCACCATGAATGTTTACGACACTATAGCGATTCAGCGGAGGTACGTTCCCTGGTTGTGGTCGAAAATACAACAAAGCCCCTTGCAATGAGAGGAGGGAAATAGTTAAAACAACTGTCCCAGCAAATTTCGATGGCGATGCTGGCATCTTGGAGATTTGGACAATGGTTAATCAAAGATTGTTCCAGCTATAAAAGACAAGATGATTTGGATTCCACTTCCTTGCAGGAAATAGTTGAATATGTTTTAATAAAAATAACCCACTGAGTAATCACATGAACAGTTCCGGGAAGACGTGTCACCAAGTTGTGGACTGGAACGAGTGGATGGAGAAGAAAAAGATGGGTGGGGACGGTGGGGTAGATTGTCCCATCGTAAGACTACAGGGCCCCGTTTCTCGAAAGACCCTGGGGCCTGTTTCTCGAAGCTCCCGGTAATTACCGGTCCGGTTAAGCTGTTTTGTTTTCCATTCTAGAGGGAGTTTCAAAAGGTTTGAAAATTGTACAGTAAAGTTATCAGGTAAAGAAACAAAATGGACTTCATCAGAGGTCAGAACATGCCCTACTTTTCTTGAGACTTTGATATCAAAATCTGATTCCGGGCCCGGTAAGTTACCGGGTCTTTCAAGAAACGGACCCCTGGTAACTTAACGGGCCCGGAATCAGATTTTGAAATCGAAGCCTCAAGAAAAGTAGGGTGTGTTCTGACCTCATTAAAGTCAATTTTGTCTCTTTAGCTGATAACTTTACTGTACAATTTTCTAACCTTTTGAAACTCCAATCCGGAATGAAAAAACAAAACAGCTTATCGGGCCCGGTAGTAGACCCTTCTCCAAAATGGCGGCCGAAAATTCAAACAAGTTAAAATTAGCTAAAATTAAAAACGTATACCAGCACTAGAAAGAACACCTTTACTTTAGTAACCCTGCAGAGTTTCAGCATTTCAGGTGTTCTATCAGCTGAGAAAATGTGAGTTGAAAATTGAAAAATTTACAGACGTTTGTATGACTGGGGGTATGCATTATACCCCCAGTCATACAAACGTCTCTAAATTTTTCAATTTTCAACTTACATGTTCTCAGCTGATATTACACCTGAAATGCTGAAACTCTGCAGGGTTACTAAAGTAAACGTGTTCTTTCTAGTGCTGGTATACGTTTTTAATTTTGACTCATTTGAATTTTCGGCCGCCATTTTGGAGAAGGTTCTATTACCGGGAGCTTCGAGAAACGGGCCCCAGGTTATCTGTTCATTTTGTTTGTATTTGGCATCCTCCCTCCCTGTACGGCTCCGGATTCACCTATGCTACAATCTTGGGTTGCTGCCGGTGGTTAAAATTTATCTTTCTCTTACCGAGAATAAAAGACAACATTGTGCGCATGACGAAACAAAACCACACAAAATATGTTTATTTCTCGTTCTTTAATCCACTGAAGGTGACTGGCGAACTCGAAATAGAAAGTTTATGATGAGTTCATGGGGGCGAAACCAGTATTCTAATCTTGGACAAAGTAAATTAAACATTTGGACCACCCCTCCCCCCATTTCAATGTTGTCAAAATGGCGCGTTTTTGCTCCTTCGCGCCTTCATCATTGCTTTGCGGGGGCGTGGGGAGGGGGGATGGGGGATTATCGTTCCATTTTATTTGTCCAAGTTTAATAGGGCGAGAGGGTGGACCGGGAGAGGAATGGCAAGTGAGGAGATGGAGAGGCGTTGAGATGGACCGGGTTTAACGCCATTTTCGGTATAGCATGTCTTAATTTTTCATGATCATCATGTTTCTTTCTCTTGTTCAAGACATTTCATTTCTGTGCAGTTTATTCCCTCGGCCTTTGCTTTGCTGTTCATAAGCTTTGACTTTTCTTGAGAAAATTAACCTATTCTCATTGCATCCCAAGAAAACGTCAAGAAATATATCATGAAACCACAGGGAGCACACAATCTTGCTGAGTAGGGAGAGAGTAAATAAAGGAACGAAAAGGATAAACAGTTTACCTTTGTTTCCTCTTGTCATCTCTTTTATCTTACGCGATTTTACTGGGAAAGTCGCTGTTTACCAATCCTGCGTAACACTGAAGCGCTAATTGCTAAGGCCTAGGTACGAGTTTAGCGCTTCAGTGTTACGCAGGATTTGTAAGCAGCGGCTTTCCCAGAGAAAAAACGCGTAAGATAAGAGATGGCAAGAGGAGACAAAGGTAAACTGCTCATTCTTTTGTTCCTTTATTTATTCTCTCACTACTCAGCAAGATTGTGTGCTTCCTGTGGTGAAACATGACGATTTTACCAGTGCGATTAACCCGCCATTTGAAGACACTCTTACTCTTGAAAGTGCAGTGGGAAAAGCGTTGGGCAAGAAGTAATGGTGTCCGCTGTCACGCAACGCTACGTTCTTGGAGAAAGCCCGGCGTTGCATAACAAAAAGGAGTCAAGGAAACGCTGTCGACAGTCTCACTGCGTTCGCTATTAGACCCTATTAGAGAAAGTGGATAAACTTCAAGGTAGTTATACGTGCGCGTAAATTGTTCCGCATTTCAAAAACAAAACTTGAGCAATTTTTATTCCACGCAATTAATAGGTCCATGATAACCGTCACGAATATACTACCCTCAAGTCGTCACCAATACTCCTTCACTACCTGTAGTTATTATGGTTTTTGTAGTTAGTGTAGTTCTTTTAGTTCCTGTACTTCTTGTAGTTCTGTAGTTCCTGTAGTTCTTGTAGTTTTGCAGTGCTGTAGTTCCTGTAGTTCTTGTAGTTCTCAAAGTATAGTTCCTGTAGTTCCTGTAGTTCTGTAGTTCTGTAGTTCGATAGTTCGATAGTTCTGTAGTTCTGTAGTTCTGTAGTTCTTGTAGTTCTATATTTCCTGTACTTCTGTAGTTCCTGTAGTTCTGTAGTTCCTGTAGTTCCTGTAGTTCCTGTAGTTCCTGTAGTTTTGTAGTTCCTGTAGTTCCTGTAGTTCCTGTAGTTCTGTAGTTCTTGTAGTTCCTGTAGTTCTGTAGTTCCTGTAGTTCCTGTAGTTTGTAGTTCTTATAGTTCCTGTAGTTCCTGTAGTTCCTGTAGTTCCTGTAGTTCCTGTAGTTCCTGTAGTTCCTGTAGTTCCTGTAGTTCTGTAGTTCCTGTAGTTCTGTAGTTCTTGTAGTTCCTGTAGTTCTGTAGTTCCTGTAGTTTTTTTTTTATTAGTTAGTGTAGTTCTTTTAGTTCCTGTACTTCTTGTAGTTCTGTAGTTCCTGTAGTTCTTGTAGTTTTGTAGTGCTGTAGTTCCTGTAGTTCTTGTAGTTCTGTAGTTCTTGTAGTTCTCAAAGTATAGTTCCTGTAGTTCTGTAGTTCTATAGTTCGATAGTTCTGTAGTTCTGTAGTTCTGTAGTTCTTGTAGTTCTATATTTCCTGTACTTCTGTAGTTCCTGTAGTTCTGTAGTTTTGTAGGTCTGTAGTTCCTGTAGTTCCTGTAGTTCCTGTAGTTCCTGTAGTTTTGTAGTTCCTGTAGTTCCTGTAGTTCTGTAGTTCTTGTAGTTCCTGTAGTTCTGTAGTTCCTGTAGTTCCTGTAGTTCCTGTAGTTTTGTAGTTCTTATAGTTCCTGTAGTTCCTGTAGTTCCTGTAGTTCCTGTAGTTCTGTAGTTCCTGTAGTTCTGTAGTTCTTGTAGTTCCTGTAGTTCTGTAGTTCCTGTAGTTTTGTAGTTCTTGTAGTTCTTGTAGTTCTGTAGTTCCTGTAGTTCTGTAGTTCTTGTAGTTCCTGTAGTTCTGTAGTTCCTGTAGTTCTGTAGTTCTTGTAGTTCCTGTAGTTCTGTAGTTCCTGTAGTTCTGTAGTTCCTGTAGTTCTGTAGTTCTTGTAGTTCTGCAGTTTTTTAGTTCCTACTCTAACATACAGAACTACAGAGACTCGAGAACTTACCAAGGATCTAGAACTACAGGACTACAGAACTACAAGAACTACAAGAACTACAGAATTACAGAATGACAAACTACAGACTACCGAAACTACAGAAACAGAGGTTAAACTAATAAACGTTATAGAAATGGTTAAATACAAGTGGGGCTATGCAAAAAGCAAATACTTACCGAATGGTTTGAAGCACAAGCGAAAAGCCAACGAAGATCATGCGACCACGAGATCTAGGTGCCAGGGCCTCGTGGGTTACCCAGGCCTTTTTCTATTGTTTCTTGAGGGGGATTCACCGGGATTCACCCTTCTATCGGCGTTTAAAGGTGGCTTAAAGCACTAACACGGAAATTCCTACCATTTGTTTTCTCATATATTTCGAACGGAGTCTGTGAAATATAATCGCCCCTCATGAAACATTTTTAAACATTTTCTCGCCTTTACAGCTTTTCGACTAAGGCCTGCTCGCAGGCTACGCATTTTGCTTCGAGTCTGAGAAGTAATTCAAATGCAACTGAAATTTCAGTTACAATTATGTTTCATGTGATATGTTAAAAACGAGTGCGGGTGTTTCATCAGGGGTTCCAAACACCTTTTATTGTTTCGAGGTGTTTGGAACCCCTGATGAAACACGAAGCACGAGTTTTTGACATGACTTCTCAATCACGCCTAAAAATACAATACAATAAAGCATGCAAAATTAATTTATTCCCTGCGGGAATGGTATATAGCTCATGCAAGTCTCTGCCTGTATTTTGAAGGCCGTTTGTCCCATGTCAGCAGTGTACGGGACAGTGTCTGGTCTGAAGTGTCATTTGGGAGACAAAAATGGCGACGACGCGTTGAATCCTCTTCATGCTCATGATAAAAGGTGTTAAGGCGGCGAAATACGGGATACAAAAACCCTCAACTTGTCGCGTAACATTGTTTCGTTGCAAGTTTTCGTCGGTGTTTCCCGTTTTTCACCTTGCGTGATCAACTTGACCGGCAACAAAAACATTTGTTGCGGGTTGAAGAAATGCGGCGCGCTGATTGGTTGATTTGCTAGGGCACGAGCAGATTTGTTGCGCGACAAGTTGTGAGTTTGATGAAAAACGAGCAACAAGGCCAAAATTCGTTGCTCAAAGTAGACCCGCGCTCTACTTTTCGCAACAACTTCTTTCAACCCGCAACAAATGTTTTTGTTGCGCGACAAGTTGTTCACGCAAGGTGAAAAACGGGAAACATCGACAAAAACTTGCAACGAAACAATGTTGCGCGACAAGTTGAGGGTTTTTGTATCTCGTATTTCGCCGCCTTTAAAGATAATTTATTTTCCTAGAAGATACCGGAGTTACGTGCGACATGATTGACGTTTTAGTTGTGATTAAGATCCGGATTAAAAGGCTTTAAAACTTGGAAATTCTCAACTGAGGAAAAGTGGAAATTAAAAGATTTTGGACGTGGTGTGGATTTGTGTGGCGCTCGCGTAGTGGATTTGTGTAGTGCTCACAAACGGTGTTGTCTCTGTCAAACGTGAGGAAATTTTTTTGAATTCTGCCAAGGATATCAGTGGAAACATGCCGGACGACGGGGAAAATAATTCAGCGGAAGACCCTACGATGAAACTGGAAGCTTCAAAAGCGGAAAAACGAAAATTAAAAGCAGCGATAACAAGACAGCTAAACGAATTAGGCGTCAGCGGCGGCGTTGAACCAAGAAGTCTTGAAGAAATAGGAGGCATTAAAGCTTCTTTGGAGCGTTTGGTAACAATTAAAGAGAAATCTTTCGAAATAATGGAAGAATTATGGACATTGTATCAGCAACAGAAGGACACTGAAAGGCAAGTTAAAGTTGGGGACGAAGCGGACGAGCTAAACGAGCGAATTGAAAGTGAAGCTAGCGCCGCTCGACCACAGTTACACGGAGTATTCATCCGGTAAGTCCACCTTCGTACTCAAGTAACTCTAACACCAGTTCACCGCATAGAAATGGTGATAGTGGTTGGAATAATCTTGACAGAATTCACATTCCAACATTTAGCGGGAACAAAACTGAATTTCAGCACTGGAATGCAACGTTTACAAGTTGTGTAGATGCATCTGCAATGTCTGCTCAGTTCAAAATGTTGAGATTGGAGGCATGTTTAGCGGGCGAAGCTTTAGAAATGATAAAAGGTTTAGGATATTCTGAAGCAGCTTATGAGGCGGCTAAGTCGAGGCTATTGAGAAAATACGGTGGAAATCGTCGGGAAGTTCAAAGTCATGTAGACGAGTTAACCAAAATGAAACCAATCAGAGAAGAAAATGCCAAAGAATTGGAAAAGTTTGCAGACATGCTAGAGCGGGCAGTAATTAATCTTCAGGAAAACAATCGAGCGGCGGATTTAGAAGCAGGAACTTTGTATACCATTATCCTTGAAAAACTACCAGAGAAGTCAGTTATTGCCTCAATATATTCGCTGGGTAAAGGAAAACCGAAGAGTCGAGTCTCTCATTACGCTCAAAGATTGGACTGCCGAAGAGGCTGAATACCAGATTCAGGCCACTGAAATTAAACACGGTTTAAAGTCAGGAAATACAAATGGAAAATTGCATGACAGAAAAAGTAAGTCCTATGGAATCAACTAAACTGACGATAAAAAGAAAGGGACATGCAAGGTTTGTGGTGCAAGCTATGCTGTTTGGAACTGTGATGTCTTTAAGAGTAGAAGTATTCAGGAAAAATGGGCTACTGCGAAGAAGCTTGGACTCTGTTAGAGGTGTTTGGGTGATGATCACCTTGGTGGGGAGTGCCCCAGAAGTAGAGTGTGTAATATTGATGGTTGCAGGGACAGGCACAACCGGCTGTTGCATGCATGGTAATCGAAATGGAACCAAGCTTCAGTTTCGTCCACTGGGAAGCCAGCCTCCCGGAACCCAATTACAGGGAAGCCAGTCACAAGGAATTCAGCCTCAGGGAACCCAGTCACAAGAAACTCAGCCACAGGTTAACCAGCCGCAACCAACCCAGCCTCAGTTAAGGCGGGGCTCCACATGAAAGCCGTTTTTTGGCTGGGTATTGTGTTTTTAATGCAAATATCTCGTTTATGTTTCAAGCAATCAAGAATCTCTATGCTCATTTCACATAACTATGTTTTGGGTCGTTTTGTAAATTTTTTGGGGATTTTTAGAAATATTTGGAGATAAATAATTTTTTTCAAAGGTTTAGTAAATTTATGGAAAGAGGAAATTTTGAAGATTTGGTGTTGTTTTAAAATTAGAGTTTGAAGTTTAAAATTGGTAGATACACTCCAAACAGTTGCCCAACAACCTGGGGTGCCATTGTGCGCTCGGGCAACTGCCTGGTGGTGTTCCATAACCCTTTTTTCCCCTTTCAACCTCTCTTTAAACTTACCAGAATTTCACTTAAATTCAGGTGTACCCCCGCCTTAACAAGAATAACTCAAGGAAGAAGAGAAGTCCAGTTAAACATAAATGACAACACTCTGGCTCAGGGAACTCAAGGACAAGGCACTGGCAGTACACTTAGCACGGAGGGGGATGCTAACATCAGTTCAACTACGCTCAAGAAACAAGAAAAGACACAGGCAGATACAGTGGCACTGCGAAATGTTCCAGCAATCCTGAAGTACGGTAAGAAGAAAATGCTTGTAAACTGTTTCTTGGATGAAGGTAGTAACACCACATATGTTAGTGAAGATGTAGTTGAAGAGCTCGGTGTTAAAGGGGAGAAGGAGTTAATGACTGTGAACGTTTCTAATGACCAGCAAGTTAGTTTTCCTTCCATGTCATTCACTATTGGCGTAGAAAGTGTTGATGGGTGTGCGGACGCTAAGATTGTAGCTCAGTCATCTGAAAAAATTTGTGGTGGGATGAAAGCATTTGGCTGGGTTGCTCGGGACTGACAACTATCATTTGATGTACTCCAAGAAGGAAGTGCTTGGTGCAGCCGGGGAGCCATGTGCAAGACTATTCCCTCTAGGGTGGACTGCAGTGGGGAGGATAAATATGGAGAACACAGGAGCAGATCAAAACACCAGGTTGTGTCATACGTATCACATGCATCAGTTTGGTGAAGTAATACCAACAGAAGAACAGTCTGATGACTTGAATGCAACTTTGAAGCGCTTCTGGGACCTAGAGACCATGGGGATCACACCTCTGAGATCAGTGATGACTTCTGATGAATCAGTTGCTTGGCATAAAGTTAGCTCGTCTATCCAGTTCGAGAATGGCCATTACATAGTAGCTGTTCCTTGGCGGGATGAGCGACCAAGTCTTCCAAACAACAGGCCGTTGGCTGAGAAGCGCTTAGAGTCCACAGAACGAAAATTGGAAAAGAACCCAGAAATAGCAGAGGCCTATTTCAAGGTTATTGAAGAGTATTTAGAGAAGGATTGCATCCGCTGAGTGCCGCTAGATGAACCTACACCCAGCACAGAATGGTTACTTCCTCATTTTCCAGTGGTGCGCGCTGACAGGACCACAACGAAAACGAGGATCGTGTTTGATGCGTCAGCGAAGTTTCAGGGAAAGAGTTTGTACAGTGAAGCATTACCGGGACCGAAATTGCAGGCAGACATGTTTAGTATTCTAGTCAGATTCCGAAAGAAACTTGTTGCCCTTGTGGGTGACGTAAGTCAAATGTATCATCAGCTTGTCCTGCCTCTAGAAGACAGACCACTACACAGATTTCTATGGAGGAATCTGGATCAGAGCAAGGAACCAGAAGTCTACGAATTCTTGCGAAACGTGTTTGGAGGATGTTATTGTCCTTTTTGTGCGCAGTATGAAGTTGTGAAGAATAGTTGTTAAATGGATGACCTCATGCCCTCAGTGGACTGAGACGGTTGAAGTAGCAAAGGAGATGCGACAGCAGTTAACCGAACTTGAGGATAAAGCAGGATTTCACATTCGCAAGTGGATATCTCAGAAGCCTGAAGTTATCATGGACATACCTGAAGCTGATCGAGCCACAAAGGTGGACCTTGAGAAGAGAAAGTTCCCAGTTACGAAGACCTTGGGAGTAGTGTGGATAGTTCAAGAAGACAAGTTCTCATTTTCCTTCGTTCCACCTCCAGAAGAATTGGTGTTAACAAAGAGAAACGTGTTGAAGAAAACTGCCT
>JAHPZR010001984.1:22500-39165 GCA_019787425.1 Platygyra sinensis
GGATGTAATTCTAGCAAAATCTTGTAGACATCTTGCTATTTATTTCTTGGAAATATCTACCTACTGTGTAGTGTTTAATGTATCGCTGATTTCTCTATTCTGGAACATAATAGTAAATTACATTTGGACCGGTAGTGATTATTGTAATACTGACACGAACTCTTTTACCCTTTGTTCTTTATTGTTACGTTCTCCATATTAAAATATTATACATTGCGTGGAGAGGACAGAAAAGGTTTCATATCTTACTGTTAAATAGCCTAGGGTATAACAAAATTCACCACATACTTTTCGCGATGAAATATCCTCTTATTTCCGAAGAAGAGTACAAGAACTAATCATAGTTCGACGCACTAAATTATTTCGCATGTTTTAGAGCCTTGCATACAAAAATACTTCATTTCGTTACCATCTTTAAAACACTCATATTTTTTTCTTTCTTGCGGTCTCTAAATACCTACGGTTAAATCTAATCAGTCAATCTAAACACTTAGTGTTTGTCATTTGAAGATTTAACGCTTGTGTTGCTGTTATTCCTTCTGTATCCTGAGTTTTAGAGCCGCATCTAAACTGCGACCAAATCGATGAACATAACTTTTTTAAGGCTTGATTATAGTTTGTGCTGAACACGAAAAGAATAACAGGGTTAATTGCTGTACTTAGAGAGGGACATATGTAAAAGGCGAAGCCTAAAAGTAACCGGCATGTATCCTTCACAAACAGTGTCGGGTAAAATTTTTTAAGAGACAAATACACCCAAAGAGGAGTCCAGCAAACAAAAAATGCCAACACGATGGCTAATAAGATCTTCAGAATCTTCTGATGCTGTTTTCGTCTTTTTTCGCTTTGATGACCTTTTGTCACGTTCCCTGGCCTCGGTCTCTTCTTTAGAGATCTCGTAATCACAGAGTATAGAGTTACTATCAAAATAAGAGGGACCAGATAAAATATGAAGAAACCCACGACATTAAAAATTGTCCAAGCTCCTTCATCAATCATGAATCTGCAAAATGTATGCTTGCCAACTTGAGTTATCCCGGAAAAGAGAATATAAGGTATGGCTAAAAGTATGGGCATTATCCAAGATAGCGACAGGAAAATGACCCGAATTTTCACATTTAACACAGTAATTTTCAAGGGAAAAACAATGGCGATAAATCTATCAAAAGCAATTAGCACAAGGCTCAAGCCAGAAACTTGCTGTGACACTATGCGGAGATACATTGTTATTTTACACACAAAGGTGGCTGAAGGTTGGTTAATGTAGATGTTAGTTGTTAGCATCCCTTCGCTGGCATAAAGCAGCCAATTGAAGAACGGGCCAAGAACATCCGACACTGCCATGTTGACAATGAAGTAGTTGGTACTTGTTCTGAGGCTTGGGGTCTTGATAAAGGTTGTAGCCACCAAGATATTTCCGATAAATGCTGCTGCACTTATCACAGACAGACTCATTGTAAACATTGCGGACACCGTTTCTGAGCAAGCGGTATATGAAGAATTCAACAGACCCTCAGTGGAAATATTCATAGTGTGATACGTTGCTATAATGGCGGTACGTAAGGAGATAGAAGTACTTTGACGCCGGATTCAGGACTTTTCTGCCACTGTCCCTCTGACCTTCAGTAAACATAGCGAAAACATAATTAGTTGTAAATGGTGTTAAAAATGGTGGAAAGTTAAACGGGACGAACTGATCTTGGAGGATTAAACAACTTTTTTAGAATACTAACTAAAACACTCTCAAGTTCCTGAAACAACCAATAGAAAATAAACTTTAGAGAACAAGAAACCTAAGCAGGATCTTTGTGGGAGATACAGACCAAGGCCACTACAAAAAAAAGTAGACAAACCCAAACATGACTAGTCAGGGAGAATTGTTCGGAGCTTAAGCTGGATGGAAACAGTTTTCCAGTACTTTCTAAGACTTACAGTTTGATGGGTCATTATAACCACTCTTTATCGGTTGATGCCAAAATCATGGTATCAACAATCTGCCCAATCATCGGTGAACAAGTTGCTGTTAATTTTGTGGCACAATAGGTTACCATAGCAACAATATGACCTGCTAAAAACAACCTTAATTTTAGCTTTAAGCGCTTATAACTCAAAAACGAGCTCGGTGACCCCCATTTTTTATTATCGAATTGTAATCAGCATGATAAGATGCAACTTTTTGCAAAGTTTAAAAAAATTCCGCGAAGGGGGTTCAGAGCCACCTTAAATTTTCAAAAATAGTAAAGTGATGACGTCATAAGTGGTTTCACTACAACAGTACAACACTCAATCAAGAATATCTCTAGAAATATAAAAGCAGTGTTCTTCAAACTTGGCATCAGGACTGCACATCACAAAAGGAGCCAAATGACACCTGTTATGCTGCTGGTCCTGTTTTAATTAAGACTTAAATTCCCAGATTTTATCCTAAACAAGGATCATCCACTCGCAACAATCTAGTGGGGATAGTTAAGGCAATATGGGAACCATTTGAGTGCCGAGCTAGACCCTCTGTCCCACTGCAAATGAGGATATTTGGTTTTTCACAGAGAGACTGGAGCCGAGAGTGTTGCCATGGCAACAACATAGTAGGCGTCATTTTGTAATCTTTTGTGATGTATGTTTCTGGTGCCAAGTTTGAAGAGCACTGCTCCAATATTTCTGGGATATTCTAGATTGAGTGTTGTACTGTTTTAGTGGAACCACCTATGACGTCATCACTTTCTTCATTTGCATAATACAAAAACGTAAATATCTCTAAAAAGAAAAAAGATATCCCCAAAAGGAAAACCCCATTCTTCTTTACTTTGAAAAGCCTTTCAAATAAGCACTAATTATTGTTTACTTCATAGGCACTTTAAGTACTCTTAATGAACTAAGACTATAGACAAGTCCTAAGAACGTCTGTGCATGCAGTCGGACCCTAGAATCACAAGACTAATGTCCTGCCTATAAAATTATAAACAATTGGTGATCACGAGCCATAATTCTAAATTCTATAAAATTATATGAATAACTCAGTTGTAGTTCAGAAGAAGTCTCAGGTGAAAATGACATGCTTGGTGATCCTGCTGAAGCTTCCTTTCGTGGAACGAGGGCGTGAAAGGATGTCCGGCCAGCTATCTGTACCTCGGCCAAGTGATTTTTCCGTGTACGAGCGGGCTTCCGTTAATTCTCATAAATTACAGGCCTTTACTTTTTAACGCCTTATAAGAGCGTGTTCGACAGAAAGATCGATAACATGCTTCTTTTTATCGTTAAACTTGTTAAAAAAACTTTGTTCACGTCTGTTTCTAGACCCATTTAATCCGCAAGCGTTTAAGTGCTTTATTTATCTTTTATAATTGTTTATATTGCTCACTGCCCCAAGTCTACCGTAAGACTGATTTGTGATCCCTTGACATATGTGAGCAGGCAGTATAGCGAGCAACGTCGTTAGAAGGAAGGCTTCACTGTTCAAACTAATGTTTACTTATAGTAAGGCCACTGGAAAACATTTCTTGATATTTCCCTCAAAAAATATGCGCAGCCACTCAGTTGTGATCACGAATATTCTTGTCTCACTTGAACAGTGTCGGAAAGGGATCAGTTACATGTTGTTTACTTTAAACTGAAGAAAAAGAAAATTTCTCCGTTTTTTTCAAAGTTCTCCAAAGCTAAATTACCGATATTTTTTGTCAAAGTAAGTAGTACTGACCTTAATGAGGCCGAAGAATGAAACGTTCATGAAGTAAAAGCTTCATTCAAAATTGAACTCGGCTTCACAACAAGGAAAATGAATCACAAGTGATGAAACACTCTTTTGACCAAAGTGACTGAATCTTCTCAAGACTAAGAGAAATCAAGGTTAACTTAGTTTAGTTAAAGTGGTTACTGCAGCCCCCTTCCACAAAAATACACTGTGATCTCACCTTTCGTAATATTGAGAACTTGGCTTACCAGCACTGATCACTGTCAACTTCGCTCACCCGCTCACTGCAGTTCAGTAGTGCATTCACTGATGTATCGATTGCTTAACTTGCATACGTAGTTCATAATTTAAGCAAGGCTGCGTTGTCTTCCTGTTTATCTTAATCACTGTTATTATCCAACTGCACTTCCGTCGTAGAGTACGAATAACGCCCAAATGGGACCGGTTAGACAGGTTTCCTGATTAGCTGGCTGTTGTGAAGAGCTTATGAAAGTGAAGAATGATCATCGCAGTAAATTTTGCAATATAAGCAATTGGAAAGAAGAAGTAAGCCTGAAAAAATCAGGGCTTCAACGGGATTCGAACCCGTGACTTCCGCGATACCGGTGCGATGCTCTACCAACTGAGCTATGAAGCCACACATTGGGAGCGAGGTCAATTTATTGAGTTCATATCTCCCGTGAGGAGTGAAATGGTGTGAAGTATACATAAAATAAATCACATTCGAACTACGGTTGTAGATGAAAGTGAAGAATGATCATCGCTTAAGTAATTCTCAATTGAAAGGAAGAATAGCAAACAAACTGCGGTTATAAACATAACGAGACAACGCATGTTGCAAAAAAACGTTCATTTATGAACTTGACGTTTCGTATGCTCCAACGTACATCTTCAGAAGTAACGGTTACCTAAACTACAATTAAATTTAAACGCGAAGACTAATACCAAATAAGGAAAGTAATGACAATGAAAAAGTAAATGAAAATAAAGAGACCTAGTTAAGTCTGCTGGAGAAATATGAATGGCTAATAGAGAAGAAGTTTCTCACTGCCAATATTTTCATTAAGCACTGGTCTTAAATCGCAAATCAGCAAGGCTTCCTTAATTTTACAATGTATATCAGACTGTCCAGTGGCTAAAATATCAAAGTGATCCCTTTTTATCCTGTGGCCTGTTTGGTTCATATGATCAGCAATGGCAGAAGAATGGCTGTTACTCGTCAGCGCTTTAAAATGTTCCGTTTTCCTGTCATGTAATTGACGTCCCGATCGACGTTTTGTTTTTCCAATATAGCAATCATCACAATCCCAGCAGCTAGCCTTATAAACTACTTTAGACCTAAGGAGCGGCTGAGTCTGTCTTTATAGGGAAAAAAGACTTAATTCGGCGAGTATTTCTGAAAATAATCTTAGCAACCATAGAACTTGTAAATACATGATTTGAGCTGTTGAGTGACAATTTTACTTTGAATACCTAGATAGGGCAAAACAATGAGAATTTCTTTTCTGGGCACTGTAATGATATCCTGAGGCTTATTTTGGTGTTTATTGACTACATCGTTCATGTTAAAAGAAATAATACCACGGGGGTACCCATTGCTTGACAGATGTCTCTTGAGGTCATCTAAAGCAGACTGCAGCAGACAGGGTGATGAACAAATTCGGTAATATAGGTCCATGATAACCGTCACGAATATACTATCCTCAAGTCGTCACCAATACTCCTTAGCTACCTGAAGTTCGTGCAGTTTTTGTACTTCGTGTAGTTCGTGTACGTTTCTGTAATTCTGTAGTTCCTGTAGTTCCTGTAGTTCTTGTAGTCCTTGTAGTTCTTGTAGTTCTGTAGTTACTGCAGTTCTGTAGTTCTGTAGTTCTGTATTTCTGTATTTCTGTAGTTCCTGTAGTTCTGCAGTCCTTGTAGTTCTCGTAGTTCTGTAGTTACTGCAGTTGTGTAGTTCTGTATTTCTGTATTTCTGTAGTTCTATAGTTACTGCAGTTGTGTAGTTCTGTAGTTCTGTAGTTCTGTAGTTCTGTAGTTCTGTAGTTCTGTAGTTCTGTAGTTCTGTAGTTCTGTAGTTCTGTAGTTCTGTAGTTCTGTAGTTCTGTAGTTCTGTAGTTCTGTAGTTCTGTAGTTCTGTAGTTCTGTAGTTCTGTATTCTGTAGTCCTGTAGCTCTGTAGTTTTGTAGTTCTTGTAGTTCTGTAGTTCCTGTAGTTCTGTAGTTCTATCAGTTTCTGTAGTTCTTGTAGTTCTTATAGTTCTGTGGTTCTTGTAGTTCTGTAGTTCTGCAGTTCTGTAAATTTGTAGAATACTAACTAAAAACACTCTCAAGTTCGTGAAACAACCAATAGAAAATAAACTTTAGAGAACAAGAAACCTAAACAGGACCTTTGTGGGGGATACAGACCAAGGCCACTACAAAAAAAGTAGACAAACCCAAACATGACTATCCAGGGAGAATTGTTCAGAGCTTAAGGTGGATGGAAACAGTTTTCCAGTACTTTCCAAGACTTACAGTTTGATGGGTCATTATAACCACTCTTTATCGGTTAATGCCAAAATCATGGTATCAACAATCTGCCCAATCATCGGTTAACAAGTTGCTGTTAATTTTGTGGCACAAAACGTTACCATAGCAACAATATGACCTGCTAAAAACACCCTTAATTTTAGCTTTAAGCGCTTATAACTCAAAAACGAGCTCGGTGACCCCCATTTTTCATTATCGAATTGTAATCAACATGCTAAGATGCAACTTTTTGCAAAGTTTGAAAAAATTCTGCGAAGGGAGTTCAGAGCCACCTTAAATTTTCAATCATTTAAGGTGGCACTGAACCCCCTTCGCAGTTTTTGGCGTGAACTAGTATAGAGTGGTTATAATGACCCATCGAACTGTAAGTCTTGAAAAGTACTGGAAACTGTTTTCAGCCACCTTAAGTACTCTTGATAAACTAAGACTATAGACAAGTCCTAAGAACGTCTGTGCGTGCAGTCGGACCCTAGAATCACAAGACTAATGTCCTGCCTATAAAATTATAAACAATTGGTGATCACGAGCCATAATTCTAAATTCTATAAAATTATATGAATAACTCAGTTGTAGCTCAGAAGAAGTCTCAGGTGAAAATGACATGCTTGGTGATCCTGCTGAAGCTTCCTTTCGTGGAACGAGGGCGTGAAAGGATGTCCGGCCAGCTATCTGTACCTCGGCCAAGTGATTTTTCCGTGTACGAGCGGGCTTCCGTTAATTCTCATAAATTACAGGCCTTTACTTTTTAACGCCTTATAAGAGCGTGTTCGACAGAAAGATCGATAACATGCTTCTTTTTATCGTTAAACTTGTTAAAAAAACTTTGTTCACGTCTGCTTTCTAGACCCATTTAATCCGCAACGCGTTTAAGTGCTTTATTTATCTTTTATAATTGTTTATATTGCTCACTGCCCCAAGTCTACCGTAAGACTGATTTGTGATCCCTTGACATATGTGAGCAGGCAGTATAGCGAGCAACGTCGTTAGAAGGAAGGCTTCACTGTTCAAACTAATGTTTACTTATAGTAAGGCCACTGGAAAACATTTCTTGATATTTCCCTCAAAAAATATGCGCAGCCACTCAGTTGTGATCACGAATATTCTTGTCTCACTTGAACAGTGTCGGAAAGGGATCATTACATGTTGTTTACTTTAAACTGAAGAAAAAGAAAATTTCTCCGTTTTTTTCAAAGTTCTCCAAAGCTAAATTACCGATATTTTTTGTCAAAGTAAGTAGTACTGACCTTAATGAGGCCGAAGAATGAAACGTTCATGAAGTAAAAGCTTCATTCAAAATTGAACTCGGCTTCACAACAAGGAAAATGAATCACAAGTGATGAAACACTCTTTTGACCAAAGTGACTGAATCTTCTCAAGACTAAGAGAAATCAAGGTTAACTTAGTTTAGTTAAAGTGGTTACTGCAGCCCCCTTCCACAAAAATACACTGTGATCTCACCTTTCGTAATATTGAGAACTTGGCTTACCAGCACTGATCACTGTCAACTTCGCTCACCACGCTCACTGCAGTTCAGTAGTGCATTCACTGATGTATCGATTGCTTAACTTGCATACGTAGTTCATAATTTAAGCAAGGCTGCGTTGTCTTCCTGTTTATCTTAATCACTGTTATTATCCAACTGCACTTCCGTCGTAGAGTACGAATAACGCCCAAATGGGACCGGTTAGACAGGTTTCCTGATTAGCTGGCTGTTGTGAAGAGCTTATGAAAGTGAAGAATGATCATCGCAGTAAATTTTGCAATATAAGCAATTGGAAAGAAGAAGTAAGCCTGAAAAAATCAGGGCTTCAACGGGATTCGAACCCGTGACTTCCGCGATACCGGTGCGATGCTCTACCAACTGAGCTATGAAGCCACACATTGGGAGCGAGGTCAATTTATTGAGTTCATATCTCCCGTGAGGAGAGAAATGGTGTGAAGTATACATGAAATAGTTCATATTCGAACTACGGTTGTAGATGAAAGTGAAGAATGATCATCGCTTAAGTAATTCTCAATTGAAAGGAAGAATAGCAAACAAACTGCGGTTATAAACATAACGAGACAATGCATGTTGCAAAAAACGTTCATTTATGAACTTGACGTTTCGTATGCTCCAACACACATCTTCAGAAGTAACGGTTACCTAAACTATAATTAAATTTAAACGCGAAGACTAATACCAAATAAGGAAAGTAATGACAATGAAAAAGTAAATGAAAATAAAGACCTAGTTAAGTCTGCTGGAGAAATATAATGGCTATAGAGAAGAAGTTTCTCACTGCCAATATTTTCATTAAGCGCTGGTCTTAAATCGCGAATCAGCAAGGCTTCCTTAATTTTACAATGTATATCAGACTGTCCAGTGGCTAAAATATCAAAGTGATCCCTTTTTATCCTGTGGCCTGTTTGGTTCATATGATCAGCAATGGCAGAAGAATGGCTGTTACTCGTCAGCGCTTTAAAATGTTCCGTTTTCCTGTCATGTAATCGACGTCCCGATCGACGTTTTGTTTTTTCCAATATAGCAATCATCACAATCCCAGCAGCTAGCCTTATAAACTACTTTAGACCTAAGGAGCGGCTGAGTCTGTCTTTATAGGGAAAAAAGACTTAATTCGGCGAGTATTTCTGAAAATAATCTTAGCAACCATAGAACTTTAAATACATGATTTGAGCTGTTGAGTGACAATTTTACTTTGAATACCTAGATAGGGCAAAACAATGAAAATTTCTTTTCTCGGCACTGTAATGATATCCTTAGGCTTGTTTTGGTGTTTATTGACTACATCGTTCATGTTAAAAGAAATAATACCACGGGGGTACCCATTGCTTGACAGATGTCTCTTGAGGTCATCTAAAGCAGACTGCAGCAGACAGGGTGATGAACAAATTCGGTAATAGGTCCCATGATAACCGTCACGAATATACTGTGTAGTCTCCTGAATTCTTGTCGTTTCCTGTAGTTCTGTAGTTCCTGTAGGCCTGTAGTTTCTTGTAGATCCTGTAGTTCCTGTAGTTCTGTAGTTCTTGTAGTTCTCGTAGTTCTGTACTTTCTGTAGTTCTGTAGTTCTGTAGTTCTGTAGTTCTGTAGTTCTGTAGTTCTGTAGTTCTGTAGTTCTGTAGTTCTGTAGTTCCTGTAGTTCTGTAGTTCCTGTAGTTCTGTAGTTCTGTAGTTCTGTAGTTCTGTAGTTCTGTAGTTCTGTAGTTCTGTAGTTCTGTAGTTCTGTAGTTCTGTAGTTCTGTAGTTCTGTAGTTCTGTAGTTCTTGTAGTTCTGTAGTTCTGTAGTTCGTGTAGTTCGTGTAGTTCTCAGTGCAGTTCTGTAGTTCTGTAGTTCTGTAGTTCTGTAGTTCGTGTAGTAGTTCTGTAGTTCGTAGTTCCTGTAGTTCGTAGTTCTGTAGTTCTGTAGTTCTGTAGTTCTGTAGTTCTGTAGTTCCTGTAGTTCTGTAGTTTCTGTAGTTCTTGTAGTTCTGTAGTTGTGCTATTCTACAAACTGTTAGAAACTTGCTGAAGTCTGTATTCTGGATGGCTCAGTTCTTTCACGTAGTTCTTGGAACTTCAGAATAATTGACTGTAGTGTCCTTTATTTCTGTAGTTCCATGTAACTCTGTAGTTCGACATCCAGTAGTTCCGAGTACAGAACTACAGAACTACAGAACTACGTGATCTACGAACTACGAACACGTTGTACTAGAACTAGTCAACCGTAAGAACTACAGGAACTACAGAACTACAGAACTACAGACTACAGAACTACGGAATTAGGAACTTCAGGAACTACTAACAACTACAGAACTACAGAACTACAGGAGCTACAGAACTGCACTGAGAACTACACGAACTACACGAACTACAGAACTACAGAACTTCAAGAACTACAGAACTACAGAACTACAGAACTACAGAACTACAGAACTACAGAACTACAGAACTACAGAACTACAGAACTACAGAACTACAGAACTACAGAACTACAGAACTACAGAACTACAGAACTACAGAACTACAGAACTACAGAACTACAGAACTACAGAACTACAGAACTACAGAACTACAGAACTACAGAACTACAGAACTACAGAACTACAGAACTACAGAACTACAAGAACTACAGAACTACAGGAACTACAGGATCTACAAGAACTACAGGCCTACAGGAACTACAGAACTACAGGAACGACAAGAACTTCAGGAACTACACAGTATATTCGTGACGGTTATCATGGACCTATTACCAAATTTGTTCATCACCCTGTCTGCTGCAGTCTGCTTTAGATGACCTCAAGAGACATCTGTCACGCAATGGGTACCCCCGTGGTATTATTTCTTTTAACATGAACGATGTAGTCAATAAACACCAAAACAAGCCTAAGGATATCATTACAGTGCCGAGAAAAGAAATTTTCATTGTTTTGCCCTATCTAGGTATTCAAAGTAAAATTGTCACTCAACAGCTCAAATCATGTATTTACAAGTTCTATGGTTGCTAAGATTATTTTCAGAAATACTCGCCGAATTAAGTCTTTTTTTCCCTATAAAGACAGACTCAGCCGCTCCTTAGGTCTAAAGTAGTTTATAAGGCTAGCTGCTGGGATTGTGATGATTGCTATATTGGAAAAAACAAAACGTCGATCGGGACGTCGATTACATGACAGGAAAACGGAACATTTTAAAGCGCTGACGAGTAACAGCCATTCTTCTGCCATTGCTGATCATATGACCCAAACAGGCCACAGGATAAAAAGGGATCACTTTGATAATTTAGCCACTGGACAGTCTGATATACATTGTAAAATTAAGGAAGCCTTGCTGATTCGCGATTTAAGACCAGCGCTTAATGAAAATATTGGCAGTGAGAAACTTCTTCTCTATTAGCCATTATATTTCTCCAGCAGACTTAACTAGGTCTTTATTTTCATTTACTTTTTCATTGTCATTACTTTCCTTATTTGGTATTAGTCTTCGCGTTTAAATTTAATTGTAGTTTAGGTAACCGTTACTTCTGAAGATGTATGTTGGAGCATACGAAACGTCAAGTTCATAAATGAACGTTTTTTTGCAACATGCATTGTCTCGTTATGTTTATAACCGCAGTTTGTTTGCTATTCTTCCTTTCAATTGAGAATTACTTAAGCGATGATCATTCTTCACTTTCATCTACAACCGTAGTTCGAATATGAACTATTTCATGTATACTTCACACCATTTCTCTCCTCACGGGAGATATGAACTCAATAAATTGACCTCGCTCCCAATGTGTGGCTTCATAGCTCAGTTGGTAGAGCATCGCACCGGTATCGCGGAAGTCACGGGTTCGAATCCCGTTGAAGCCCTGATTTTTTCAGGCTTACTTCTTCTTTCCAATTGCTTATATTGCAAAATTTACTGCGATGATCATTCTTCACTTTCATAAGCTCTTCACAACAGCCAGCTAATCAGGAAACCTGTCTAACCGGTCCCATTTGGGCGTTATTCGTACTCTACGACGGAAGTGCAGTTGGATAATAACAGTGATTAAGATAAACAGGAAGACAACGCAGCCTTGCTTAAATTATGAACTACGTATGCAAGTTAAGCAATCGATACATCAGTGAATGCACTACTGAACTGCAGTGAGCGTGGTGAGCGAAGTTGACAGTGATCAGTGCTGGTAAGCCAAGTTCTCAATATTACGAAAGGTGAGATCACAGTGTATTTTTGTGGAAGGGGGCTGCAGTAACCACTTTAACTAAACTAAGTTAACCTTGATTTCTCTTAGTCTTGAGAAGATTCAGTCACTTTGGTCAAAAGAGTGTTTCATCACTTGTGATTCATTTTCCTTGTTGTGAAGCCGAGTTCAATTTTGAATGAAGCTTTTACTTCATGAACGTTTCATTCTTCGGCCTCATTAAGGTCAGTACTACTTACTTTGACAAAAAATATCGGTAATTTAGCTTTGGAGAACTTTGAAAAAAACGGAGAAATTTTCTTTTTCTTCAGTTTAAAGTAAACAACATGTAATGATCCCTTTCCGACACTGTTCAAGTGAGACAAGAATATTCGTGATCACAACTGAGTGGCTGCGCATATTTTTTGAGGGAAATATCAAGAAATGTTTTCCAGTGGCCTTACTATAAGTAAACATTAGTTTGAACAGTGAAGCCTTCCTTCTAACGACGTTGCTCGCTATACTGCCTGCTCACATATGTCAAGGGATCACAAATCAGTCTTACGGTAGACTTGGGGCAGTGAGCAATATAAACAATTATAAAAGATAAATAAAGCACTTAAACGCGTTGCGGATTAAATGGGTCTAGAAACAGACGTGAACAAAGTTTTTTTAACAAGTTTAACGATAAAAAGAAGCATGTTATCGATCTTTCTGTCGAACACGCTCTTATAAGGCGTTAAAAAGTAAAGGCCTGTAATTTATGAGAATTAACGGAAGCCCGCTCGTACACGGAAAAATCACTTGGCCGAGGTACAGATAGCTGGCCGGACATCCTTTCACGCCCTCGTTCCACGAAAGGAAGCTTCAGCAGGATCACCAAGCATGTCATTTTCACCTGAGACTTCTTCTGAGCTACAACTGAGTTATTCATATAATTTTATAGAATTTAGAATTATGGCTCGTGATCACCAATTGTTTATAATTTTATAGGCAGGACATTAGTCTTGTGATTCTAGGGTCCGACTGCACGCACAGACGTTCTTAGGACTTGTCTATAGTCTTAGTTTATCAAGAGTACTTAAGGTGGCTGAAAACAGTTTCCAGTACTTTTCAAGACTTACAGTTCGATGGGTCATTATAACCACTCTATACTAGTTCACGCCAAAAACTGCGAAGGGGGTTCAGTGCCACCTTAAATGATTGAAAATTTAAGGTGGCTCTGAACTCCCTTCGCAGAATTTTTTCAAACTTTGCAAAAAGTTGCATCTTAGCATGTTGATTACAATTCGATAATGAAAAATGGGGGTCACCGAGCTCGTTTTTGAGTTATAAGCGCTTAAAGCTAAAATTAAGGGTGTTTTTAGCAGGTCATATTGTTGCTATGGTAACGTTTTGTGCCACAAAATTAACAGCAACTTGTTAACCGATGATTGGGCAGATTGTTGATACCATGATTTTGGCATTAACCGATAAAGAGTGGTTATAATGACCCATCAAACTGTAAGTCTTGGAAAGTACTGGAAAACTGTTTCCATCCACCTTAAGCTCCGAACAATTCTCCCTGGATAGTCATGTTTGGGTTTGTCTACTTTTTTTGTAGTGGCCTTGGTCTGTATCCCCCACAAAGGTCCTGTTTAGGTTTCTTGTTCTCTAAAGTTTATTTTCTATTGGTTGTTTCACGAACTTGAGAGTGTTTTTAGTTAGTATTCTACAAATTTACAGAACTGCAGAACTACAGAACTACAAGAACCACAGAACTATAAGAACTACAAGAACTACAGAACTGATAGAACTACAGAACTACAGAACTACAGAACTACAAGAACTACAGAACTACAGATACAGAACTACAGAAACTACAGAACTACAGAACTACAGAACTACAGAACTACAGAATACAGAAAGAACTACAGAACTACAGAACTACAGAACTACAGATACAGAACTACAGACTACAGAACTACAGAACTACAGAACTACAGAACTACAGAACTACAGAACTACAGAACTACAGAACTACAGAACTACAGAACTACAGAACTACAGAACTACAGAACTACAGAACTACAGAACTACACAACTGCAGTAACTATAGAACTACAGAAATACAGAAATACAGAACTACACAACTGCAGTAACTACAGAACTACGAGAACTACAAGGACTGCAGAACTACAGGAACTACAGAAATACAGAAATACAGAACTACAGAACTACAGAACTGCAGTAACTACAGAACTACAAGAACTACAAGGACTACAAGAACTACAGGAACTACAGGAACTACAGAATTACAGAACTACACGAACTACACGAAGTACAAAAACTGCACGAACTTCAGGTAGCTAAGGAGTATTGGTGACGACTTGAGGATAGTATATTCGTGACGGTTATCATGGACCTATATTACCGAATTTGTTCATCACCCTGTCTGCTGCAGTCTGCTTTAGATGACCTCAAGAGACATCTGTCAAGCAATGGGTACCCCCGTGGTATTATTTCTTTTAACATGAACGATGTAGTCAATAAACACCAAAATAAGCCTCAGGATATCATTACAGTGCCCAGAAAAGAAATTTCTCATTGTTTTGCCCTATCTAGGTATTCAAAGTAAAATTGTCACTCAACAGCTCAAATCATGTATTTACAAGTTCTATGGTTGCTAAGATTATTTTCAGAAATACTCGCCGAATTAAGTCTTTTTTCCCTATAAAGACAGACTCAGCCGCTCCTTAGGTCTAAAGTAGTTTATAAGGCTAGCTGCTGGGATTGTGATGATTGCTATATTGGAAAAACAAAACGTCGATCGGGACGTCAATTACATGACAGGAAAACGGAACATTTTAAAGCGCTGACGAGTAACAGCCATTCTTCTGCCATTGCTGATCATATGAACCAAACAGGCCACAGGATAAAAAGGGATCACTTTGATATTTTAGCCACTGGACAGTCTGATATACATTGTAAAATTAAGGAAGCCTTGCTGATTTGCGATTTAAGACCAGTGCTTAATGAAAATATTGGCAGTGAGAAACTTCTTCTCTATTAGCCATTCATATTTCTCCAGCAGACTTAACTAGGTCTCTTTATTTTCATTTACTTTTTCATTGTCATTACTTTCCTTATTTGGTATTAGTCTTCGCGTTTAAATTTAATTGTAGTTTAGGTAACCGTTACTTCTGAAGATGTACGTTGGAGCATACGAAACGTCAAGTTCATAAATGAACGTTTTTTTGCAACATGCGTTGTCTCGTTATGTTTATAACCGCAGTTTGTTTGCTATTCTTCCTTTCAATTGAGAATTACTTAAGCGATGATCATTCTTCACTTTCATCCACAACCGTAGTTCGAATGTGATTTATTTTATGTATACTTCACACCATTTCACTCCTCACGGGAGATATGAACTCAATAAATTGACCTCGCTCCCAATGTGTGGCTTCATAGCTCAGTTGGTAGAGCATCGCACCGGTATCGCGGAAGTCACGGGTTCGAATCCCGTTGAAGCCCTGATTTTTTCAGGCTTACTTCTTCTTTCCAATTGCTTATATTGCAAAATTTACTGCGATGATCATTCTTCACTTTCATAAGCTCTTCACAACAGCCAGCTAATCAGGAAACCTGTCTAACCGGTCCCATTTGGGCGTTATTCGTACTCTACGACGGAAGTGCAGTTGGATAATAACAGTGATTAAGATAAACAGGAAGACAACGCAGCCTTGCTTAAATTATGAACTACGTATGCAAGTTAAGCAATCGATACATCAGTGAATGCACTACTGAACTGCAGTGAGCGTGGTGAGCGAAGTTGACAGTGATCAGTGCTGGTAAGCCAAGTTCTCAATATTACGAAAGGTGAGATCACAGTGTATTTTTGTGGAAGGGGGCTGCAGTAACCACTTTAACTAAACTAAGTTAACCTTGATTTCTCTTAGTCTTGAGAAGATTCAGTCACTTTGGTCAAAAGAGTGTTTCATCACTTGTGATTCATTTTCCTTGTTGTGAAGCCGAGTTCAATTTTGAATGAAGCTTTTACTTCATGAACGTTTCATTCTTCGGCCTCATTAAGGTCAGTACTACTTACTTTGACAAAAAATATCGGTAATTTAGCTTTGGAGAACTTTGAAAAAAACGGAGAAATTTTCTTTTTCTTCAGTTTAAAGTAAACAACATGTAACTGATCCCTTTCCGACACTGTTCAAGTGAGACAAGAATATTCGTGATCACAACTGAGTGGCTGCGCATATTTTTTGAGGGAAATATCAAGAAATGTTTTCCAGTGGCCTTACTATAAGTAAACATTAGTTTGAACAGTGAAGCCTTCCTTCTAACGACGTTGCTCGCTATACTGCCTGCTCACATATGTCAAGGGATCACAAATCAGTCTTACGGTAGACTTGGGGCAGTGAGCAATATAAACAATTATAAAAGATAAATAAAGCACTTAAACGCTTGCGGATTAAATGGGTCTAGAAACAGACGTGAACAAAGTTTTTTTAACAAGTTTAACGATAAAAAGAAGCATGTTATCGATCTTTCTGTCGAACACGCTCTTATAAGGCGTTAAAAAGTAAAGGCCTGTAATTTATGAGAATTAACGGAAGCCCGCTCGTACACGGAAAAATCACTTGGCCGAGGTACAGATAGCTGGCCGGACATCCTTTCACGCCCTCGTTCCACGAAAGGAAGCTTCAGCAGGATCACCAAGCATGTCATTTTCACTGAGACTTCTTCTGAACTACAACTGAGTTATTCATATAATTTTATAGAATTTAGAATTATGGCTCGTGATCACCAA
>JAHPZR010001985.1:0-2500 GCA_019787425.1 Platygyra sinensis
ATTGTCAGTTTACTCTGCAACACAGTCAATGTTTTATCACCTTTTTTTCGCTGTTCACGTTTAAGTTTGACCACGTCTTGTCATTTCCAGGCTCCGCATGTTATTTTGCTGAGGTAAATAAAATAGACAGGCCAAACACGACTCCTACAGTTCGTGCCATTTGTACACTAAGTTTGCCGTTTATATTTTGGTCGTTCGACTTTTTTTCGCTTCACTCTTGTTTATGAAGGGCATTTCGTATTGTGTTATTAGGAGAAAGCAAGAGCCTTTACACGTCATAGGTCTGCATGATTTCTGCGCGCTGTTATCTGCTTGTTGCTTCGTTGAGTTTGACACCTCTATACTTTGCCATGCGTTAGTGTATTGTTTGCATGGGCTCATTTCTATTGCAAGATTTGCTTTTTAAAAGTCTCCGAGTATTTGCTTTTAAGGGACAAAATATGACATTTACTGTGAACGTGTTGCTTACTCGCATTCTATATTGTGACGCCGGACGTTAGTGTATTGTTTGGGCTCATATGATTATAGAACTGTTTGCAAGTACAGCAGGTAGATTCTTATCACAGGGAAATAAAATAGACAGGTTAAACACGACTCCTTTTGGTTCGTGCCATTTGTACACTAGATTTGCCGTTTATTTTTCGGTCGTTCGACCTTTTTGTCGCTTCACTCTTGTTTATGAAGAGCATTTCGTATTGTGTTATTGGGAGAAAGCTAGAGCCGTTAGATCGCGCTAAGGCAAATTTTAAGAGGTCATAGGTCTGCATGATTTCTGCGCGCTGTTATCTGCATGTTGCTTCGTTGCGTTTGACACCTCTATAATTTGCCATGCGTTAGTGTATTGTTTGGGCTCATTTCTATTGCAAGATTTGTTTTTAAGTCTCCCAGTATTTGCTTTTAAGGGACAAAATATGACATTTACTGTGACTGTGAACGTGTTGCTTACTCGCATTCCATATTGTAATATTGTGACGCCGGACCCGGCTATGATTAGAACTGTTTGCAAGTACAGTAGGTAGATTCTTATCACAGGTATTGTCCTCCTACTTTTCGTGGCTTTACTTCGAGCAAGCTATAGGCTTGTCTAGAGCAATTCTAATGTTTCTTGCAGCTATCAAATCGAGCTTATGTTCCTGGAGCTCGATAAATAGGTGTATTTCTCCTTTGACTGCTTTGATCGTTCTAGTACCACAGGCTCAGGATTGAAATTTAACTCATTACGCGCAAGTCTGTTGACTGTGTTGCGTGTTGTATTATGCCTGTAGACCAATTTCTTTATTTCTTTGGTTTTTATGTGAAAGCTTTCCTAGTTTTTTTACAGGTATTCTGCCTGGCTCACGACCGAATCGTCTTCGCACATGGTACTCAGGACTGTTAATATTACAGTGATAAACAAACATCACGTAACGAGACCTGAATTTATTATTTGGCATCTTTGTTGTCGTTTCCTAGAGTTTGAATACGACGCACCTTGCCTTTATCAGTAAATGTTTTTCTGTCGTCTGTAGCGACATTCTGTCCACATTTTCTGTTCACTGAAAACTCATTTGATTTCTGGTATGATTCTGGTAAGACCTTTGCTAAATCCGCTAAATCATTTGATTCTTTGGCTATTTTGAGTTCGCGGAACGACCCGTTTCGAAATATATGCTCATTACACACGTCATCTTCTTGAGTGGATCTACCGCGAACGGTGTGTGGGTCTGTATGTTTGAGCGTAGTAAAGATTACACTATTTGTTAAGATATTCAACGTATCCGCCATCGACTTTGACATCGTGGAAAGTGGAAAGAAGGTTGAGCCTTTATGAGGGGTCTGCGGTATTCCCCATTGCACGTGACTGAGTTTTGTGGAGAAATGCAGGGTAAATTTATAGTCTGAGAATCAGGCTAGCTTCTCCTAAGATTTTCGAACATCTAAAATATGGTATAATTGCCTATTTTTAACGGATTTTTACCCTAAAAGGTCACCTATAATTTTCGGGAGCCTTTTTTCTGGCTGAAATTTTCGAAAAGGTAAGTTTTGATCCCTATAATTTTCGGATCACTTGACTTTCAGCTAGGAAATCCGAACAGATGAAAAATTTTTAGGGGATAAAAATGTGCCTATATCTACCGTTTAAATACCAAAATACTTTCAACAATGCTATGTTTTAGTGGTTTTGAACTATGCTCTCGTTGGGTGCCCCTGTTAATAGTTAACAACCAAAAAGCGGTCGCAAGCCTGATCCCTCTACTTCTATTCATACAACTGTTCTGGAAGCATTGTTGCCCCCGCAGGGTTTTTGGCCCCAGAGGGCCAAAAACCCGAGGAGGCACCTTAGGACTCCCCGCGTAATATAGAGAGCGATACTTATGTTTACATTTCACTTCTGTTGTGCTTTCGAGGTACGTTTGCTCGTACACTCTTTTCTTTTCTAAGGATGTTATTTTTCCGGCCCAGACTGAATATTCTTATTTTTCTGCCGATTTTTGGCTGAAAATATTCTTGTATTATTCTT
>JAHPZR010001985.1:7500-12500 GCA_019787425.1 Platygyra sinensis
CCTTACATGTCTCCCTCGGATAAAAGCCCCCTCCGATATAAGCTTCCTCGGATATAAGCCCCCTCGGACTTAGTCCCCCTTGGATATAAGTTCCCTCGGATATAAGCCCCTTCGGATATAAGCCCCTCCATTTACAAGCCTTTACAAAGTTGTATAAACCCAGGGATTATAAGCGGCAGTTTACGATACACTGAAATACCTTTAATACACTAACCAGAATGTTTCAGTATTTATGATCACCTTTTTATCCTCACTCAGATTGCTGTGTTCCTATCTCTGGCATCACACGACACATTCGGTCCTCTGAGAGGTGTCTTGTCAGGTAAAAGTTCATTGATACGTACGCCGCGAGACTTTTTTACCTTCTAAAACACCTCGTTAAGTCGTCAAAAATTGCCTCGGACTTGACATTGCGCGTTAATTGTTCCTCTTATTCCTAATAATATAGTATTATTATTCATACGATACAAATATTGGAAGGAGAGGAGAGGGGCACATCTACATAAACTAATGTTGTGCTCCTTAAAGTTAGTAATACATATATACATATGACAAAACATTTGGGATTTTTATTAAAAAGTGAAGGAAAATAGTTCGGTAAATAATGAAAAGGAGGCCTTGCGCTATAAATTTATGGACTAACTCTTGCTGGAAAAAGTCACATTTTCATGGATCTAACTATATTCGCAAATGTTAAAACTCGCTTCAGCGACAGGCCATTTCCGAGTTACTTATTGTCTTTGCTACAAAACGAGTCCTCGAGGAAAATCTTTCAAATAAAAATATTTGATTTACATGAAAATTAACCCCACTAGGCGGGTACATTTTAAGTTTTCATATCAATAGTTTAACGAGGACTGGTTTTTGACACGGAAAAATTGGCAATGGCTTATTGATAATGGGTAATTAGCAATGCACGCCTCCAGGTGAAGGATAGCCTGTTCCAGGCTCTCGGTAGTTGGGCACAAGCGGAAACGAGCGAGGAAAAGACGAGGGAGGACTTCCTTCCTCACCTTAGGCCTCCCTCATTTTTTCTCTCGCTCTCCCTTTTTTCCCTCCCAACTACCGAGAGCCTGGAACAGGCTAGGTGAAAAATCATTAGGCGGGCAGCCGGCTAGCCTGTTCCAGGCTCCTGCGTCCAATGACCAAGAGCCTGGGACAGGTTAGAAACTGGGCCAATGAAATGTTAATGGTAGCTTCCGATGCGCTTGGCTCACAGTCAGAGAGAATAACAATACCAAGTTTTCAATTTTTTTTTTGGATCCTCATAAGGTAATAGGCTTTAATCAGTGGTGATGCAGTTAAATTCCTTGTGCATGATTGTCGCATAAGTGCTATATGCTACACGGTAGTATGTGTTTGTGATCCCCGGAGGGACTCGCGTAAGAAAAAGTCGGGCCATGTTACTCGTCGTGCCGCTGATGGGTGTTAATCAAGGTTTTTAGTCTCACTCAGGACAAAACACCATTATTTTAGCTATCAAAGTATCTTTTAAAGGAGCTCTGTCACGGGAGTTTTGCTGTTTTCAGCTTCATTCGTTGCTGAAATCTTTACCTGATACCTTTACTCGTTCCCAAAATGCTCAAATGGACTAGAAGAAACATATTAAACGAATTGTGGCTCAGAGAGCAAACCGTAATGAATTTCTGGCTATATTTTCAAGGAATGGCTCTAGAATTTGAAAAAACTGGCTAGTTTTTTCAAATTTCAATCCATTTCCATCCTTGCCATGCTAAGTGCTAGGAGGCAGTAAATGGTTTCGGTGTAGTGATAAAGTCCTAGATAACAAAACTGCATCATTATTTTTGGGTTCCCATTGATGCAGGAACATATTTCGGCATTGTAAATTGACGCTAAAATACCGTGACAGTGCCCCTTTAAGGTTCGCTCGAAGAAATAACAAAACCGCCCTAATTTCCATTTCTAGGCTCGATTTTTGGTTTGGTCTATTGATCGTTTTCACAGTCACCCAATAAAAAAATAAATAATAAAAATAAATAAATCGAAAACCATCCAGTGAAAATAGCTAAGAGATTGTGATGTTACAGAGGATACATAAGTAAGACACCTCTCCAAGTTTAAGACCTGTGCGTTTCTCGAAACTTCAGATATTCGTCGAAAATTAAATGCTTCGCAGAAATTTGCAGAGCCCAGTATGAAAACGCCATCCATGTTGGTGTACCTCCGTGGTACACCAATATGGTGGCCGGAAAATAGTGTGAATATCTGGAACTTACCTTTGCTATCTATGTTGGTTTTCACATGACGTCACTAAAATTCAAACTACAGAACTATTGATCCTCCTGATAATTTACTTTCATGATGTATAAGAGCAGCTCTAAAATCTAATATTCATGCAAATTTTTACTCCGAATGGGTTCTTGGCTTTGTGTTAGACTACGCATTAAAAGCTTTTGCGTGACGCGGCATTTACATGATGGCCGGGAGAACCGTGTCATGTTGGTTAATGAAGGTGGCTTGTTTCAAGGAATTTGGCTATCTGAACAGTTCATGAATTGGAAAAAGTATTATTTTAACGTTTTCGAGTTCCTCGAGAGATAAATTCACGCTTTTGAGGCAAAACTCAATGGCAGATGTAACGTTACTGTTGGTTTTTGGCCGCCATGTTTGCCCATGTAACACCACATGGCGTCTCCTTACAAATTTCTATAAATTCGGGTAAAATATTTCTCCCTCTATCTTGCAAAAAACTGCAGTGACCTCAATCTTGGCGAGAGTCATTGCATGTTCACCTTCTTTCTTTTTCCAGATTCTGGACTTAATGTATTGAAAGGTTTTTGTTTTTTTTATTTAATTTGATCTATATTGAATAGCGTGACACTGAAAACTAGCAATAACGGTTGGTAATCCAGCCTATTCCCAGTTTTCACCAGTCATGTGATCAATCCTAAAAATTGTAGCCATTCAATAAATCAAGTCAAGAATCTGGGATACGATAGATGATTGATATATAAACAACCTCGCCAAGAATCGGGTCTCTGCTTGTTTTCATTCGAGCGTTATTCGAAGAAGTGTTTCACTCAAATTTATAGAGGTTTGTATGGAGACGCCATGTTTGTGTCTTCGAAGGGGCAGAAACATGGCGGCCGTAACGCAAAAGAAACTTCTTTCGTTCAGTTTTGCCATTGAAATGAAAAATTCTTTCTGTAGAGATCCGACACATTGAAATAAATGCTTCTTCTACTGCAAGCACTCTTTAGTTAGCAAAAACTAAAGCGATAACTAATCTTTTGACCTACGCCTGCCTTCTCGGGCAACCATTGTTATGTCACGCAACGCAAAAGCTTGAAAATTCAAACGGGTTCTACTACAAAAAGACGAACCCTGTCGAGCTTAAACACTGTAAAACGTCAGGTTGTATAAGTTCTTTTATCTGATGAAACTCATGATGATGTGCAGTTCTTGTTCACGTTGTTTTATAGGCAATGATCATGGCATTTGGCCATTTGACGATTTAACTGACAAAGACATGGATGCGAATGGGAAAGCGACCAATACGTGCTCGCCGGTGGGGCAAGGTCTCTACCTTGATGGAACGGATGACACTTACGTCAAACTGAAAAAACACGACAAAAAATGTTTAGAACATCCATCAGACTGTGACATTACCATCGGGTTTTTTCTCAAGTTTCATCCCCCATCTGGCCTGCAGATCTATTTCGGGAACATGGATGACGACGGGGACCGGTACGAAGGCATAAATATCTACCATGATGGACAATTTCGGGTGGAGGTGTACGGTAAAGACAAGTACTGTGCCAGAGTCATTTCTCCACCCCAAAAGGTGTGGTTTTATCTCGGGCTCGTATGGGAGAAGAATGGAAATTTGGCTGTGTACGTAGACAAGAGGTATAGTCAGTCGTCTTGGGACCACAACCAATGCGGCAAAAGTCCGAGCGGGTTAAAGAAGCATGGAGATTACTATCTAGGGAGAAACACATACCCTGTTGCGTTCTACAAGGATTTAAACATCTGGTCTTCCAAACAGTCTAAAACTGTTCTAGACCAGTTATGGGATGCAGCATTTGGTAAGTGTGGTAGCTAGCGTCAATAGAGCCTGTGAACAGGCTCCGGCTGGAAGAGTCTTAGCGCGGCCGGAAAGGTCCGGTAAGGAACGGGCTGAGAGTGAACTGGCCGAGGGGGAATGGGGTGGGGGTTGGGGCGTCGCACCTCTTCTCTCTCTTTTCTCCTTTTTCTTCTTACCGCTTTATCCTCGCCCCCGACTAGAAACCCTGTTCAAAAACTATTGTCAACATGTGGCCCGCATTTAACGTCTTCTCCGCAAAGTTTTTGACTAAGGTAAAAATAATGATTTGTTAACCATCGCGTTTCGAGACTTCTTTTTTTATTTGGGCTACGTCCAAATTGGAAGTTCGTTACAGCAACATTGTCTTGAAAATCCTAGAAAGTCAAGTTCTAAAACGTTGAGGTTTGGAATGATCTCCATTTACTCAAAGGGTTTCATAAGAGCCCTCGACGTATCTTCCAGTGGCATATCTAGGCGACGGACTAAGGGACTCTAAAGTCCTTCTTCTGTGACATCCTTTTTTCGTAGCTTGACAAGAAAACAATCCACCTGCAACCTGTCTATCACCCCCTCGTGTTAATGACCAGTGTTTCCACCACTGTTTTTTCTTTGTGCCTTCAGAAATCACTGGATCTACTGAAATAGGCTTGAAAATCATCTTTCCAGACCTAGCCTTTAATTCTGGCAATGCTGCCCTATGGAGTGTGGAATTCTCTGATCAGGTAAGATAAGCTGAAAACAGTCTAGTTTTGAAAGGCAGCCAATAGCATGGCCTATGATGCCATGGGGGCCTAGTGCAGGCTTTTATCTACGGTGTTTTGTTAAAACAGCTATATTATACACCTTGTTACATGGTTTAACATACAGTGCAATAAGGGATCATATTTCTCGCGTTCCCTTGACCTAATTTGGTAAAATAGCGTTATAATACATGGAATACTGAATTAATACT
>JAHPZR010001985.1:15000-23276 GCA_019787425.1 Platygyra sinensis
TTGCATAGCCTGATATAAACACGAGAGGGGTTGGGAGAATTCGAGACAGTTATGCAAACTCGAGACGAAGTCGAGGGTTTGCATAACTGTCGAGAATTCTCCCAATCCCTCGATTGTTTATATCAGGCTATGCAAACACACGAAAAAAGTTTTCTATTGCTTTTATAAAATATTTCTCAAAATTAATTCGACAAATGAATTGAAATTTTGTTTATTAACTTCTTGATCCAAAAAGCTTTTCTCAATACACGCTCTAGACAATCGTCTTTCCTACTAACCAATCAAAACGCGCATCTGATAACGCACAAACCAATGAAATTTAGCGTTACAAAAATCAAAATTTGTGGCAAAATCGCCAGCGAGCAAGCGAGCGCCGTGTAAATGAAAGCGATATCAGCTTTGAAACCTTCTAAATCTTTGGATGAAATGCCTAAAGTTCGGTGAAAACCGAAGAAATGTTCAAAAGCCTTACGACTCTCTAAGGAAAGAACTTCAAGATGAAATCACTGTGCTTGATCGCTCTTGAAAGTGACGAAAACTTGCCCGATTTTGGCAGCCCGAGAAGATGGTTGAGAAGTTGAATCGCTCATCGTGCCATGTGAAGTTTTGCTGGTTTGGAATCATAGCACAAGCAGGCAAGGTTGAGTTAATGCAGTTAAGTCGAAGGGCATTAAATCCATCAGTCTGCTGAACTGTCTGGTACATTCTTCCAAGTTTTAATGGTCATTTTTTCAACATTTCACAGCCAAAACACGGCAACGGTCGGCCGTGTAAAATTTGATTTGAATAGATTTCGCATTCGCAGATTGTAGCACATATTGCACATCTTTGTTTAAAAAACAGCATGTGATTTTGAGAATTTTATTGTAGTAATTAAATGCAAAAATTACTTTGAAAAACGTTTACTGTGTATTTTGTTGCATAATATTTTGTTGTCTTCGCTTGAGCTCCCCCGGCAAGGTCGTCTAGCTCACTAACATCGAGGCATACAAAGCGCTGTTAATCTTCTTTCTTTTGCTTTCTTTCCACGGGTCTGAAGGAAAGAGATGGTCAATCCTCAAATCAAAACTTGGAAAAATTTTCTTCATTTGAATTCCTTAATATTTATACTTGAGAGTTGCATTACCGGCTTTGAAATGGTTTCAAATTGTGCCGGGGAAACACAGAAAAGCATGACGTGACAACCGTGTTTGCATACTCTCATCTAAACACGCCTATCGACCAATGAGAATGCGCGTACTGTCCTAAATATTTTATAAATGTAAATAGTACTTATTAAATTATAATTATTATCATTGTTATGATTATGATAACAATTACGATCACGATGATGATCGTTATGGTTATTACTGTTATTATTATTTCTATCGGATGAGTTTTCTTTTCTACCCTGTCGTTACCAAACAAAGTGTGGACTGTATTCCCTCAACCTAGCCTAGACCTTATGCCCCTTGAACGCTCCAACGGGTCAGTGGTAATTAGACCTCACGGTATGGATGTGGCTGTATGTATGGTAAAAATTTCTAGCACTTTCTAGGATATATATACATACTCTGACGGACATTTTGAAACGGCTGGGCGAAGCTCGTGTTTTTTATTATCGAATTCCGATCAGCATGTTGAAATGTTCAATGTTCAAAAAAATTCCTTTATGCAAGGGGTCAAAGCGCTAACCACCTTAATTTTTTGTAAAACATGCAAGGTAATTTGAACCCTACCTGCAGAATATTTTATAGACATTTTTTTGAATGTTAAGACAATCATCTCCCTTATCCTTTCCACCTGGATGATAGATCTTTTGTACCGCTTCAGCGTCATATCAGGGGCACCCAACGACAATTTTCGGGAAAATATCTGTTCGGAAGACGATTTGAGATCTAGAATTTTCGGAACATTAGTTGTAAAATTACTTACTTGCCTGCCTCTCCTAGGATTTTCGAACATCTAAAAAATGGTAAAATTGCCCATTTTCAACGGATTTTTACCCTAAAAAGGTCACCTAGAATTTTCGGGAGCCTTTTTTCTGGCTGAAATTTTCGAACAGGTAAGGTTTGATCCCTATAATTTTCGAATCATTGGACTTTCAGCTAGGAAATCCGAACAGATGAAAAATTTATAGGGGATAAAAATATGCCCACATTCACCGTTTAAATACTAAAACACGTTTAACAATGCTACGTTTAAGTGGTTTTGAACTATATTCTCGTTGGGTGCCCCTGGTCATATCTGCGCAGTTTATTATTCGCGCCTGATTTGACACCCAAAAGTGCCGTGTGGCAAAAAAGTATAACTAGATATTTACCGGCCAGTGTCTCAATATCGCATGAATTGAGATGAAGTTCCTGATAACTTAATTGCGCAATTGGGAATGGTAGCGTGGAATGCGCTTGATTTTAGCCAACTCGGCCTAAATGCTGATTCCGGTTAAAGTTGTTTAGCAAGAGGTTGCTTTTGGGAAACGTTTAGAAAATAAAAGGGATGTAGAATTCCTACTGTAGGGAGGATGAGTAAGGTACATCTTTAGAGTGCCAGATAACACTCTGACAAGTATTCCTGTCGCCAGGGATTCTAATGACACAATCTTTTGAGTTCAGAAAATCTGTTTTATTTTTCAGTTATTTGCGAGGCGCCCAAAAACGCTTACGCATCCTTCATCACCTCCAACTTAGTCAAAGTAACTATGGACAAAGTTAGTGTTCCGCTACACGATAGCTATTTTTACGGCTATAGAATCCTGCACAAGAATCTTGAGGACGAGGGCTCCGAATGGACGGCACGAGGCTTTATTCGCAAAAATGTTGACCCGATAACAGGGGATGTTTCCGGGCTCATTCCATACACCAACTACAGCTTTCGTGTTTTTGCGAAGTCGTTTCGATCTGTAGGCCTTATTTCGGAACCGTTCAAGGT
This sequence comes from Platygyra sinensis, assembly GCA_019787425.1. NCBI lineage: Eukaryota > Metazoa > Cnidaria > Anthozoa > Scleractinia > Merulinidae > Platygyra > Platygyra sinensis. Next base: position 17,911 of record JAHPZR010001985.1, read on the forward strand.
CAGGACACTGGAGTGGGGTAAGTAAAAATTACATTAGCTTACATTGAAACGTCCACATAGGCGCTATTCATGCAAGACAGTCACGCAGTCTTATTTTACAGACGAACTTTTCTTGAGATTTAACTTGAGAGCAAGCTTCCCTGCCAATCCCCACCCCTGCACTAAGAGTTGCCAAGAGCGAGAGTAACACTACCTAAAAACCACGAGAGATGATCATGTAACGTATTCAACGTCTGGGCCGCCTTTGGCTAAATATGGCAAGCGAAAGTGTAATTTTTTGGGGCGTCTTCTATTGCTATTTTAATCTAGTTTTCTAATTTTTTTGGGCGTTTTTGATAAAACAATTATTCCACTCGCGCTTGTAGGATATGAGAAGATTATAGCCAACAAGACGCCTCGTTAGCTATCTATGATCTCATATGTCATAATAAATCAAGTTTTGAATATACTATGCACTGCACAGTCTAGGTAAGTCATTGATGAAGTACTTGTTGATTCGTATCGGTCAATGAGAACGGGGAGTTGTGTAGCCACTTCCAGAAGAGATTTGCCTAAAACGACTCTTATTATACCATACAGTTCCCGATATTGGTCCAGACATTATCGCATGTAACTATACAAACTCAAGCAGCATCTACTTTGAGTGGGTGCACTCAATTCCACGAAGAAATGTCCGTGGCGTCTTGGTTGGCTACAGAGTGGCCTGGGATGAAGATTACTTCAGCTCTGGCGATGGTAACGACTCTGGGGGTTATGCAGATGTGGGACTGGACACCTCAAACTACAACATTACCTCGCTTCACGAGTATTGGCTTTATAACATCCATGTGTCTGGGAGGACATCAGTTGGACACGGAACTTATACTTCTGTGACAGTCCGGACCGGTGAAGATGGTAAGAGCTTTGCGACGTTCACCGAAAGGATTGCTAGTCCTATAAATCTCTTTGAAAACTGCAGAATATTTCTTGCATCCTTAAGCAAGACTTCGCAAACTCGTATATATTCTAATTCCTTTTATGGCGTCTTACTATTGGCCAGTGGCTAAGGCCAATTAATGTTGAGCTTTTAAACTTAGAAAGACTAAAACCCGTGCATTTTACGGTTGCTATCTACAGTCCCCTCTGCTCCACCGTCCCACGTACAGCTCCACGTGGCCAACGAATCAGCTTTGAATGCGTATTGGAGCTATGTGCCATTGATTCACCAGAATGGCGTGATTCTGGGCTATCGGCTTCTCCTTCAGCAGGAAGACGGCGGTCCGGTGGTATGGAATGTAACTGTTGGACCTGATGTTCATTGGTACATTTTCACAAACCTTGACATTTTCCAGACTTACTCGACTCAGATATTGGCGTTTACCATCAAAGGAGAAGGTCCATTGAGCGCCAAGGTTTATCAGAAGACAGATGGATCCGGTAAGTGGAAAAACCAATACACTTACAGAATTTTCTTAGTATGATCATTTCGAGTAGTTCAGAAGAAAGGGATGAGACTGAACAGAGAATACAAAGTAAAACTGTACCTACCGATCTAAAGATAGGCAAATAACAACAATCCAGTTGCTGCTGCTTTACACGACAACCATAGCAAATGTTTGCTCAAAGCCGGTGAAACTCAGAAGTCATATTTTGTTTTCATTCCCTTTACGAGCGTAACATAGAATAGTTTGTTATATAATATATATAGTTAGTTTAATCAAACATAACGCTTTTTCTCCTGTTCGTTAGTAGTCACAACGAAGTCATCGTGTGTTTTTGGGATAGGGAATATAAACCGCAATTTTATTTCGTTGTTTGCTTGGCAGTAACACAAGTTCATCGCCTATTGGTCCTATTGGTGATGTGCATTCATCTCTGGATCAGCATCTGCCTTAGATTTTCAGGCCAAGAAGGGCCAACCAACGAAGCCCTACGGTGCATTCAGTCATGCAGTTGATTCACAATAATAATAAATAATAATAATAATAATAATAATAATAATAATAATAATATTTATATAGCGCTCAATCCACTATTTGTCCATGGCGCTTTACATTTAAAAGATAATTCCCTTTAATTTCTCACTTTAATTTTTCAGTGCCCATCAATTCCCCTGTCAACCTGACCGCCCACAATGTCAGCTCACGTGAGATTGAAGTATCTTGGGACTACAATGAGGACCCCCGTCTAGTCCTCGGTGACCTAACTGGCTTCTTGCTGTACTTCTTAGAGGCTAATGCTAGCGATTTCTTCCCGGACGACGCAATAGCAACACAGCATCACAGAGGTACAAGCAGAAGTGCTCGCGTGGGGGGACTGCAAATATTCAGGCTGTACAACATTTTGGTAGCTGCAGTCACAAACAAGGGGCCTGGTCCTACAAACGAGTCTGTGGTAGTTAGGACCGATGGTGAAGGTTAGTTACGTGTATGATTGTATTTTGGTCTCTTTCAAACAAGAAAGCAGCCTAACAAGGAGTTAAAGCTAGACATTTATTTTTTCCCTACCAAAAGAATTCCTCGCTTTCACGTAGGTGTCCTATCTCTGATTGGTCATTGTCGGTCTGGAATTTTAGCCCGCAAATTTCAACCAATCATAAACTCTTAAATGTGGTGAGCGCGTGTTATAAGCGATGACTGAAAACTAACCGGTAAAATAAACTCAAGATCTATGCACTCTGATTGGTTCTTACTTATGATCTATTAGAAGGTAATGGTATGGGTAACGTCATTAACATTCTTTTTTGTTTCTTTATTATATAAAACAAGTAGATTTCATATTGCCGTGCGTCTGTTCAGTAATAGATCACAGGAGACGTCAAAATGTGGTAAGAACATCAGTGACACACTCGCCTATATGTTCGAGTTCTACGTTTTTGTTCTTAACATATTTTGACGTCGTCTGTGAGCATTAACTGATTGTGCTGCGAAGATTTCTGTGTACAGACGTCTTTTGTTTCTTTTGTTTGACATAGTAGCCGTCTGCATTTGCCATCTGAGTACAAAACTCAGAACGTACTAAAAAGAAGGGAAAAGTGTTTGAGGTTGTTGGTAACACAACATTTTGTATAAAACGCTGTAAATGCCTAGTCCGAAGACTAAACATTGTTTTACAATTTTAACCAGATGGAGCACAAAGCTTGCTAGCCATGCATTTTTGCGTTAATCCCAGACAAGTCAAGAAAACGTTTCTATGGCAACTACATAATTTACAGTAGACGATGAATGGGTCATATCACCCTTGTAAGCCTTCGATACAACAGGCGACGATGACCAAAGAACCGACGGCGATGGCGAAGATGGTAGCCAAGGTTTTTTTTGCCACTGCTGTCACTGTGACTGTGAAGTTTTAATCTTGTTATTCGATTCTACTCTAATGTATATTTATTTTATCATCCAGTTCCTGGAGCGCCTCCCCAGGCCCTCGCAGCCTACAGCACCGGCCCATCCAGTATATATGTCAGCTGGCAAGAAATAGAGGCAAACAGACAATATGGAATCATGTTGGGATACAAGCTGTTTTTCTATGAAGTAACAGGGCAAGGAAGATTCCAAATAATGGAAAACTATACTTTTGGTTTAGCTGTACACGAGAAGAACGTCACTGGACTCGAGAAGTTCACAAAGTACAGGGCAGTAGTTCATGGATTTAATAACTATGGAGATGGTCCTTTTCGAGTTGTGGAGGCCTTCACAGAGGAAGGCAGTGAGTGCCCTCCTTAATATTTGACAGGATTGAATGGCATGACTGACAAGTTTGACTGACTGACTGACTGACTCACTGACTCACTGACTGACTCACTGACTGACGGACTGACTGACTGACTGACTGCCTGGCCGACCGACCGACCGACCGACCGACCGACGTGCTGACTGTCTGATAGACTGATGGACAGAGAAATTGACTGACTGACTGACTGACTGACTGACTGACTGAATGAATGAATGAATGAATGAATGAATGAATGAATGAATGAATGAATGAATGGATGGATGGATGGATGAATGAATGGAAGAATGAATGAATGAATGAATGAATGACAGACTGACTGACTGACTGACTGACTGACTGACTGACTGACTGAATCAAATTGTTTGCTGAATTATTAATCTGAGTATTGCTCTTTTTCTTAGCCCCAAGTCAACATCCCGGAAATTTCACAGCTTTTAATATAAGTTCTACCATAATACGTGCAACGTGGAGGCTTGTGCCCATATGCTGCCGGCTTGGGTTCATTCGAGGTTATCACGTGACCCTAACAGACTCAAGCAACTCTTCATCAACAATAACGAACACAGTTCCCGAATTGTTTACGCGGTTTATAGATCTTAAAAAGTTTCACATTTACCAGTTGTCTATAACAGCGTTTACATCCAAAGGGTCTGGACCCAGTGCGTTCGCAACGGCATCTACTGATCAGGATGGTATGTTTAATTAAAAAAAATATATTTTAATAGATTAATAATATTTTGACTTTTTTTATTTAAAGCGGCTTTCAATTTGGTGCCGTACAAGTCGAGTTAAGAGACGAACCACAATTTTTTGGAAGGAAGTGGTGGAGAGAATGGGGAGGAGTTGTCAATTTCCAAAACAAATCCCGCACGGCCGAGAAAATTACCGTTACTGCTTTTTACTAACTAGATGTTAAAGAGTTCTTTTACGAGGTTTTTCCAACCAAAAAAGAAAAATCATGCATAGCCTCAAAGTGGCGAAAAGCAAATTGCGTACCCCAACCCCCCCCCCCTCCCCCTCAAAAACTAATGGACTGTCCCTAAAAACTTATAAGCAACGCAACCAAGCTTAGAGCACATACATGTGACCAGCGCCAAGGGCGGGAAAACGCACGTGGTCAGGTCACGATTGATTTAAGTTTTCAACCTGATTGATTGAGTAAGAGGCGTGGGTTTCGTTAACCAATCAGAGACTGTAGCAAAGCAAAACCAACGCAGAGTACTTTTGACACTCAATTGAAAGCCTCGCAATTGCAATAAATTTCCCTTTAAAATACTCAGATCGATTATTTTTTATGATGCAATAGTGATGTAGTAGTTTAAGATACTTTTTAACCTTGCACGTGTTTATGCTAAATAGTAATACAAAAAAATAAGAAAAGACCCCATTATATCATATTGGTTAGAATGTTTTTTTGATCTGAAGAACACAGGATTTAACCCTTATTCTACAGAGTGGAAACACGGAACGAAGTTTGAGAGAATAGACGTCAACATACATAATGTTCTTAGTTTTCTGTACAAGTTTATTAAATACGCCTTGCAAATGCTTTAAAAATCACTGCAATCACTGAATAGTGATCTTTTTCATTTCAGTTCCAGAAGCACCTCCGCAAAATGTCAGCGGCTACAACATGAGCCAGACAGAAATCCAGT
>JAHPZR010001987.1:7500-21518 GCA_019787425.1 Platygyra sinensis
AGCATACCACTTCTTTGTTGGGACAGAGGATCTCCCAGCAGGCCACTTCCACCAATCCTGGACTTGTGAACCTAGAGCAGGCCACTTCTTCTTTGCAACAGATGCAAACCCAGGCTACTACCACCACTTTGGGTCAAGTGCACCCCCAGACAGCCACCTCTTCCTTGGGACAGGAGCAACCCCATCCTGTTCCTACTGCACAGTCTGCCATTAGTACAGAGGAGCCGGGACATAATGTTCAAGTGGTACTCCAACCGGATTATGGCCGCAAAATCACATTTGATAATTTTGATATCTATCAGGAAGTACACCACATGACAGAACAACATCAAAACAAAGACAAACATTATGTAACTGTCATGAGCACAGAGAACAGAATCAGTGGAGCACATCTTGAACGGAATGAGCCTGTTTGTGATATAGCAACATTAGAGAATGGGAAGTGTGTGCCCAACCAAACTGACCACCAGAAGCAGAAGGAAAATTATGTAGTCTTGGTAACCCGAATTCTTACTGCCAACATTCAGTGTCTCAAACATCTCGAGGAAGCTGTCACCAAGCACATCCCCCACCGATACTTTAAGGAAACAGCTCAAGAAACTGACACTGTGAGTAATCACTATCAACTGACTGAGAAACCCAAATTATCTAGCTGTAAATATGACTAGACTGAAGGGGGTTGTAATTTACGCAAACAAACAAGATATATATAACTTGAGTATGGTGCAAGATGTTTATTCAATCTTTGTGTTCTTTGTTATATTTTTATGTAGACTTTCCTTGGTGTCCTTTACCACAATGAAAACAGTACTGAGGGTATTCTGGAAATCCTCAAAGAGATTCACAAGTATGTACCCTTTTCTGGTGACGGTGAGGAAAAAAGGTTTGCTGATCAAGGGGTGGTTGGCGATCAACTAACAGTGGAGCGAGCTGTGAATGGCCATGCATCTCTGAGTAATGGATTTACCCCTGAGGAATGCTTGGATGGGCTTCACTTTCAAATTATTGATTGGCATGCTGGCAACAAATTTCTGCAGGTAAACACATGTACATGTACATGTATCATTCAATTAATGTTAATGGGCATGTTCCCGAGCAGTAACATTTTGTGATATTTAAGAGCAAGTGTTATAATTCTTTCAAAATATTTTCCATTTCTGATTGGTTAAAACCACACGCATAATTCACCATAGGCAGCTGCTGTTGACCCAATATTGAATCGATGACGTCAAAAGTGCAGCCTCCTGCAAATTATTGAACTGATGATGTCAAAATGATGTCAAAAGTGCAGCCCGCTGCAGATTATTGCACCGTTGACTGAGAAAGCCTGGGGGACAAGGTTGTCTTATGTTTGGTGAGTGGCAAAACAAAGAGCGAAATGGCAAAACTCCTTTAAAAATGGGGGAAATATTTTGAATGAATAATAAAGCAATTATTGAATTCGGCTTTCTAAGGATATGAAGAATTCTGCAGATCTCGGAGGTTGTTATCCACTTCGGCCCCCTCCTTGATCTGCAGAATTCTTCATATCCTACTCAGCCTCATTCAATAATTGCTAATTTAAAATTAAATTTTAACAGTTAACCACATTAAAAAAAGAGTTCTCCCTTTAATCTCAATTAAGTTATAAAAGTCATTTTTCTTTTCTTATTAGCTCGCATTTGATCACCTGCACTCTCAAGACACTTCAAGAGACAAATGTACACTATACAGCAACCGAAACCTAATCAACAGACGAAATGTCAAGGCACGTGTTGACTCTGCTGTTAAACCAGCCCACAGTTTTTTTGACTTCTGTGTTAAAGCAAGAGTGGTTGCTGCGGCTATGGAGATTATGAAGCTGAATTCAATTGATGACATTTGTGTCGACATACCTCAGGCAGATGCATCCAAGGCTTCCAAAAAGAAATACCTAGAAGAACTAGCAGGTCAGATTGTCGATGATTATGTTCTGAACACTGATCGATATAAAGAAATTGCGAACAGAATTATGGGGGACCAAGGGCAAACCCAGGGTGAAGATTCAAGTGAATGTGATGACATGCTGGCCTACCAGAAAGCTCTGATGGAGTATGGCCTTCTTTTGTTGAATTTCAAAGATGCTATCAGTGAAGGTGATGGTGAAAGAAATCTGCGCTGTTGGAAATTTTTCTTACTGCATCTTAGGAATGATAAGCGAAGTACCAAGTATGCTCTGGAAGCATTATACATGATGTTTCAAGTAAAACTCACTTTTATCTCCCAAGGCAGCCCATGAACTAATATGGAATTGCTTGGCAAAGTCGAAAAATTGCCCAGGAGGAAACATTCCTCTAGATTTGCTGTTAGAGTTCTACAACAGGCTTTGAAAGATGCAGTGAAGAAACTTGGACCAAATGCTTCCCAGAAGTCCATAGACAGGATCTGCAAGTCTCTTAAGTCAACGAAAGAACTCATGGACAGGTTTGATGCAGAGTTGCACATTCACAAGCGTTCTGGTAGGCATGTCGCGAAGTCTTCAGATGAAAATCTCAAGAAGGTAGTCAAGGACCTGGTAGACCACAAGGCCATGCAGCGTACACCCGGCAGGGTCTACCAGCATTATCATGACATGCATTCTTCATTCTTGTGGAATTTTGATATCCAAGACATGCACAAGTGGATCAATAATCACAAGAAATACATTCAAACAAAAAGGAGGGCACGCTAAGTTGATACCCATTTTACTTGCCACATGTATGTCTTTGTTGCCAAACTAATTAAAATGGCAGCAAATCTCCCAGGAGGGGGACCCTCATATAAAAAGGATGGAGGCACTCGTGAAAAATTTTGAAAAGAACCATTAAGAGTTACGAAGGACCTGTATTGTGGGCGTGGCCTGAAATGTTTTCACCCCTCGGAGGTACTGCAATAGTTTTTTTTTAATCCTGAAACGGTATGACGATCACCTCTGTCCATATCAAGATGGGAGTCTCTTCCCCCTGGGGCAAATCTGTGGTGATTTCATAAAACAAAATTAACAGAAATCAGCCTTCAAATCCTAGATAGCTCCGTAAATGAAGGTACCAAACCACATATGTACACTGTGAAACTGCGTGGTACTGCTTGGATTAATTGAACACAAGGAACAAAACGTTTTAATTGAATTACTCTTTTGAAGTCAATAAAGGGTTTAGAAGTTGTGAATAGCTTTCAAGAACCCCATTCAATACAAAGCATTTCCCCAGAGTATGAGGCTTACTGTAACATGTATGTAAAAGAGAGCTAACATTAAATATGGTTTTGGTGCTTCACTTTCTCACCAACAATCACTGGCAATAATTTGTTCCGTGGTTGATAGGAAACCGTTCGTTGCTTGTGCTTTCTGTGGTGTGAAGATCTCGCATGTGATTGGTTCCAACACAATAAACATTCCAGACATATTTTAGGTGTTCACGGTAATATAATCAGCGCTGTAATAACAAAATTGGAAGTCATTGCAATCCATTTTTGACTGAAATGTATTTTTTGCATGAGATTTAACTTAACAATAAATGTCAATGTGCAGTTCCCACAAAATTAATATCCATACTCCCCAACAGAAGACATTGGAATTTCCTGGTGGTGGAGTGTTCTGTAATGCCAAAAAATTTAAAAAAATGTGTGAAGTTTTATTGGAATTTCCAGAAGGGTGGGGGTTCGTAGAAAAAATCCCTTCCATGGGGAGGTATGGATATTTTCTGCAATTATGTTTGAAGCAGAATAGACTTATAATGCAATTGCCACCTAAATGTGTTCACTTTATTGATGTCACAATATTAATGTGCCTACTACTTTTCAAGTAATAATCTGACAACTACAGCTGTAAATCACTTCAGGTGCTTCATACCAAATTAGTTTTACTAGGGCACTATTGTGACTGAATACACTCAGGGTAAATTATTTGCAATGCTTCCTAAAAAGCCACTTCTATTAAGGCTTGCTGCTGCAGTAAGTGTTTCCTCACTCTCAGTTAAAAAAACTATACTCATCAAGAATTTGTGCCATGTCCATTAGTGATGAATCATCTCTGAGTTCTTCCCAGTCCATATCAATATCAACATTGCCCATTAAATCTATATCGAGTCGGCAACTAGTTCAACATCTCCAAAACACTGACTGATGATGTTGAGAATAGCAACTGCATGTTCTTTACGCCACACTTCAACATAACAGAAAACATCCTGTACATCGAAAATTTTGTGGCAATTTCCAATACTTGTGCAATGAAAAAGTCTCCAAGCTCAAGAAGCACATTTGGACAGCTAACTAGCTGTTCAAGTTTGTTCATTTGTTCATTGATTTTACCTTTTCTGAAATTTTTCAGTGCATTTTTAGATAGTCTTTGTTTTGTGAACTGACAGGTCTTGTTTTGACATTGAAAGGCCCAGGAAGTTCTACCTCAACTGACATTTCCACAATGAATGCATCCTGACAATTATCTGCACCACAGGAGCAATTCAGAGTGCAGTTGTCACAGCAATTATGTTTAGGGAGAACATCTTTTGGCTTCTCACCAAAGGGTGCAAACAGGGTATTTCTTCTACACTGATCTGTTTTGCAATAATCTTTAATATCTTGGTCACATTGGTTTGACAGTATTCCATTGTATAACAGAATACAAAAAGCAGGCATACCATCTCTTCCTCCTCTCCCACTTTCTTGCACATAGCATTCTAGATTTTTTGCATGGCCCATGTGATAAATCTTCCATACTTCTTACAGTTGACACCCATTCCAAAGGCAACTGTTGTAATGAGACAACGGATGTGGCCATCATCACTTGACAGGTTTTCTGCAATGTGTTTTTTTACAGCTGTTGGAGTGCCTGCGTGATACATTTCAACCGTACGGTTTAATGGCTGTTTGCTGCCAAGAAACAACTTTTCCCCAAAAAACAACGTAAATGTTCTAAAAATTATAGCACACTGTTTTCGGGTTTGACAATAGATCATTGATCTTTCTGTAATTTTTCCCCTTGTCCTTTAGCTCGTTGATAATTTCAGGAAATATTTGTTCAAATGGCTGACTCTTGTTTTTATAAACAGCACTATACTTAAGGTTTGGACGATCAGGGCTCTTCTCAATAATGACAGTCTGTGGTCCAAGTTGAAGTGTTTCAAATATTTTTGACCATGTGAAGAATATATGAAATAATTCATATTTGTACTGCGGTTGTAGATACATGTGAAGAGTGACCATCGCAGTAAATTTTCCAATTTAAGCAATTGGAAAGAAGAAGCCTGAAAAAAATCAGGGCTTCCATGGGATTCGAACCCGTGACCTCCGCGATACCGGTGCAATGCTCTACCAACTGAGCTATGAAGCCACACGTTGGGAGCGAGGTCAATTTATTGAGTTCATATTTTTCCCGTGCAGTGAAGTGATGTGAAGAATATATGAAATAATTCATATTTGTACTGCGGTTGTAGATACATGTGAAGAGTGATCATCGCAATAAACATGACGAGCTTTGCCCGAGAAAAAAGCGTATGCTAATTAGGTAATGGGTGGATTCAACACACCCATGGCTTATGATTAACTGCAACTGAAGAACTTATTTTGCACCTAAGTACGATAGCGGTTGTGCTTAGGAATTCTCGGTATTACTTTTTTCACACTTGGGGGCGTTCAAAACACACACAGAGGGAAACACGAAACCTCCCTTTTCAGCATTTCTTGACATAATGAAAATGTTTTCCAGATAGAGCACGCGGAATTGTCGGCGTCACTCGCGTGGAGACAAGTCAAACACTCTCGCGAAACGCACAACGCGTATTTCTAATATTTATTGTCTAATTTTTTTTATTGATCCACACAGAACCCGCACGAAATGAGACTAAACATGACAAGGGAAGTTCAGAAGTCTATAAAGTAAATTCGAAGGGCCTCCGAAGCCAACTTATTCGTTTATTACATATTTACGAAGCCACGCTGGATGTTCACGACGGTGATATGTATTTAGTACGTGGCCAGCTAACATTTCCTTTAGCGAAAACGTTCATTCATTCTCGCAGAATACAATTCAATTGGTGGCCTAAAATTTACAAGGACTTTGAAAGGATTGGCCTTCGAAAGCTTAAAACAAAGAGCGAAATAACACAACTTACTAGCGACGTTTTCCTAATTCATTACATGCGTGTACTTGCGAAGCCACTCTGAACGTTCACCATGGCTTTTAAAAGCCCGGTCGACATTTCATAACGTCTCTTGTAGCGCGAAAACATGCATTAATTCTCGCAGAATACAATTCACTTAGACTGAGGCCTATGACTGGCCTTCTAATCTCAAAATATGTTTCAATTTACTGAAACGTCTACAACACAGAGCCAAATAAAGCACCTCACAAACGATGGTTTCAACTACATATTTGCAAAGCCACGCTGAATGTTCACTATGGTACTGACGGTCCAGTAATTCAGAGCGTGGCCAACATATCCTTCAGCGAGGGGCGTTCAAAGGGCTCTTCGCAAAGTGCACGTTTTGCTACCCTTAGTGATCTTGCGGTTGCTGTGGGAAGCAAATTCAGTACGGCTAAAACAATTTTACTCAAAGAGTAAATGTCTGACGCATAACTTTGCCTACCACTACCGTTTACGATTTCAGGGGCAATGTGAGGATATCGCTTCCTGTATTCTTCTTGTTTGACTTTGGGCAACGACATCACTGGCTTAGGATCGTTAAAAAAACGTGCTTTTCCGAAATCTATAACAACAGGGTTCCATTCCTGCTCGCGCTGTTCCATCACCACGTTGTTACTCTTCAGGTCGTTGTGCAAAATGCCACCAGAGTGTATGTGGTCCAAAGCTTTGATGGTATCTTTCAAAATTCCAAGCCAAGTTGGTTTGTCCAGCTTCTTCTTCTTGATTAGGTTGGACAAAGTTACACACATGTCTTTACGACCGTGGAACTTTGTAATGAGACGTAGGGGCTCACTCTTGGTCACAATACCAAAGAGAAGGGGTACTCCGTGGTGATCTTCGAGGTGACTGATCATTTTTGCCCCGTGTCGAACTTCCTTCTTCATGTTGTCACGACCAAACTTTTCAGCTTTGAATTCTTTTACGGCAACTAGGATGTCCCTATAATGAGCTAGATAGCAATTTCCAAAACTACCGCAGCCCAAAAACTTTTCCGATCTCACGATTAAGCATGGATCAATCTCTCTCACGTGGCGATGTTCAACTTGTGTCTTGGATTTAGCAGCGAGTTTTGGGGCTGTTTTCTCGGGCAACTGGGCAACCGGACTGCTTATTTTCTTGGAGGCGGGTTTACCAGGGACAAGCTCTTTCTGCGCATTCTTCATCGCTTTCTCGTTGGCCTTTTTGTTCCGTCACCTCTTTCGGGCTTCCTTTCTGATTTTCTTGAATTTTTCTTTGTCCTTTACTACTTTACGTTTGTTTCTAGCCATAACATGTGCGTAAACAATAAAACAAACACAGAAAGTGCAGTACTGTACTGAATAACTGAGATTTGGAGAAAATTCAGATATTACTATCGATGTTTGTAAGCTCAGCGTTCGTAAGAATGTGTTTAGGAAATCATGCTGACTAAAAATTCTGTTGTGGGACCGGAAGAGTGAACCGAGCCAGTCTATTTACCGGAAGACCCTCCCACTATCTACACCTTTTAACTTTCCTTGATTGGCCAAAATAAACAAGAAATCACTGATTACAATATTCCTTTATTGCCAGCTCAAGTGCGTATTTTGCAAGGCCTTTTTCTCTAGTGCTAGTTTGAAATATGGCAACTAATTTAACAGTCTACAAAACACAATGTGATATATGTCGATTTTGCGAATGTAGCTCTTCTCCAAGTATTGGGTGATGTTTTTTGAGTAGGCTGCTGCGATCTCTGGATTCTTCAGTAAACGTTTCTCAGTGTTGCACAATCTGCGAAGGGCCATGTCATAATTGTCTGGTAGGTCAGGAACATTCTCCTTCCATGGAAGTGCCACTTGATATCTTCCATCCACATACTTGAGGGACTTTTCCACCTGTTCTAATGCACATTGCTCATCAGGATTCAGAATGGGTCGATCATGTGTTGTGCGAGGATTCTCTAACTCCCAAAACTGTCGTAGTAAACCACTAATTTCGTCTGTGTCTGACTGTTCTCGCACGAAATAGGTGTGTGCAAAGCTTGACTGATTGTCACCGCCTCTGAACCCACTAACAGTTCCTGTGCATGTCCATCCTAATGGTGTAAGTCTTGCTACTGGTTCTCCGGGTTGACCTCGAGCGTCCTTGAACGAGTAGTGTAGCTCAGCATAATCAACTCCAATTAACAAGTCTACTATTGGTCGGATGCCAGGATTTGGAAACTGTATCGCTTTCACATGGGTGCACTTTGCCACATATTTTCCCCAGTCGATAACTTTCATATTTCCTGTGACTCGTTCTGCGGTGAATGCACTAATGGTAGTCTTCACATTTCCATCCAAACTTTCCAACTCGACCTCAACTGGCGTAGTCTCGAAGGTTTCAGTCTGTCCATTTAAAACATTCACAGTTACGCTTTGAGGATGTCCTTGAAGTCCAAGCTCAGCGGCTACGTCAGCATTTAAGTACGTTTTCGTTGAAGCTTCGTCCAACAACGCATTCACTTTAATTCTGCGATTGCCGTTCTTCAGCAACACTGGTACTGTGTGTAGTGCCACAAATCTTGGTTGCGCACTTTGTGACGTCAATGTGGTGTGAGACCTCTCTGTTGGTTGCTCAACTGGATCCTGGGGAAGTGTAAGAGCCATTTCATTACTTGTTTCGCTTTGTGCAGGAGCCTGGGAACCACCTGATGCTCCTTGTTCCATTTCACCACGATCATGAGAGTTCACCTGTTCGCTTTGTTCTGCGGGCGCAGAGTCTCTATGCAACAATCGGTTGTGAGTGTTCTTACAATTATTTATCCCGCAAATTCTCGATCTAACGCACGTCTCTCCATTGTGATCTCCGCCTAAACAACGATAACACAGTTTAAGGCTCTTGGCGGCTTCCCATCTAGCTGAAGGGCTCATAGCCTTGAACTTGTCACAGCGCCAAACTCCATGATGACCACTGCAAACTTTACACGGTCGAAATCCAACTCTTCTCTGAGGTCCTGAAGATTTCTGCGTGTTACCGAAGAAGGTCACTCCACTGTTTTTCTTATGTCCTCTTTTACTCAAACCGTGAATTGTTTCCGATGCTACTGTCTGGAATTCTGCTTCCTGGATGATGAACTCTCTCAACGTTTCTACCGACTGCCAACGACCATTTTCATGAATCCACCGATGATAATGGGCTAACATCGTTTCTGTCAATTTCTTACACAAACTGAGGTACAGTGATCTGTTTCCTAATTCATCATGCCGACCAGCCTCCTTCAGATTTACTACAGTAACATCCAACAAATCTGCCAGTCTCTCAAGGTACCTTGCATTTCCAGGGTGAAGTGGCTTAAAGTTCTCCAGTTCTTCTAAATGCAAGGCAATCTGACGCTGTTTGCCGCCAAACTTGCGTTCTAATCTTTCCTTTGCCGTCTCATAAGCCGCCGCAGAGTATCCCAAAGGTTCCATGACTTTTAATGCTTCACCAGATAAGTATTGGCGTAACTGAACAACAACAAACAGCAACATCTTTATTTCTTGCATTAAAAATACACTGGTATCACACCACCTGCAAATAGCAAGGCTAATCGAGGCAGGTGGTGTGTGGACGGCTTAAGATTTATACGATAGTTGAAATGAAAAAAAGTACCATATTTGTAATAAAAAGGGGTCAGTCACGAGAGAAATTGAGATAAGAAAATCGAGGCAGCTATTTAGATAAGTGGGGGCTAATATTTTTTAAAATCAGAGATTATCGTGTTTAGGTCAGCATAACTATCCTGAACTTCAAACATTTTCAACAGAATTGCATGAACTTTTTCCTTAAAGAGAGATTTTGAAGAATTTCGTAAATTTTCAGGTATACTATTCCAAATTTTGGCTCCCCTAATAGAAAACAAATCATTTTTCTGATTTAGTCTAGAGTGGTTAATGTAATAATTTCCAGAAGAGGAGGAGCGAGTACTGTAAGAGTGGATTTGTTGAGTGGGAGTAAAGAGATGTGAAATATTATGAGGGGCAGTATTATTGTAAACATCAAACATTAACATTTGTATCCTGGTGTAGCGGGCGCCTTGTCCACACATGCCATGAAAGCCGTTTTCCAACCCTCATACAATCTCTTATCACCATTGAATACGGGAATGGAAACACGCTTAAGTTGATTCCACATATCCTTACCAAGCGATGGCGTTGAACGATTTTCTGCCCCATTGTTCGCGGGATTTTGTCCAGTTTCCAGTCCTTTGGATTCCGACTCTTTCAAATCTAAAAGGTCCTCTTCATCAAATAAACGACTTCGGTACTGACGTGGTAATTCTTCTAACTCTTCTTTTTAACGAGCGATATCTTGTTCTCGCTTAACTTGCTCCTCCAGAGCTTGCTTTTCCACAATATTTTGTACGATGCTTTCTTCACGAGCGATATCTTGTTCTCTCTTAACTTGTTCCTCCAGAGCTTGCTTTTCCAAACTTTTTCGTACAACACTTTCCTCGATTCAACGTTGGCGAGTATTTTGTGACGCATCAGTTGCCAAACTCGATAATTCGTCTTTCCGACTGTCCAAATATTCTTGAGCCTTGTCATGAGCCTCCGAAAATTCCGCCTCTAATTTGTACATTTCACCGGTGAGCTTTCTTCGTTTATCTTTCTCTTTGGAGCTTAAATATTCTTTAGATAATTCTTCCATTGTTGCCATTGTGCATTCTTGAACTTCACAAAGCTTTTGACACGCCGCCTTGACTTCCCGCTGACTCGGATAATCTTCTTCCTCTAGAAGGCTTAACAACTTGTTCTTGATCCTGGTGAAGGCCGATTTATCCTTCGCCTTTTGCTGTTTTAGACTTTCGATGCGGTCTTCTTCTTCGTCCATTGCTTCGCCCAACTCGCCGTCCACTGACATGATTTGAACCTCGCTCTGCTACCAAAAATGTTTACCAGATAAACATTTATTCTATTTTCACATCTTTACAGCTCCGTACCGCACGCACCGAAGATTAGAATTAAAGTTATTTGAACAAACGAAAAATACAAGGCTAAGTTATAAACTAATATATGCAAAAAACGTATGATTGCAAGTCTAAAACAAAAGGATGACGTAATGCAGAAAGAGCTAGAAAATTATGTTCAAAAAACACTAATGAATGTTCAACAGTTTGAAGCACTTCCCAGCTCTGAGGAAATTTTTCATTCTGATCAATAATAAGAAAGTACTCAACAATAAAACACGGGGGTCACCAAGCTAGTTGTTTAGTTGTACAATGTATAATCAATTAGGGATGTTCTCAACAGGCTATATTGTTGGTATGGTAACCAATGACATCAATAAAATAACCACAATTCGTTTGGCGATAACTGGGAATTATTTAATGCCATTCTTGTAGCCGCTACTGATAACTATTTGCATTACTTATTACTGTGCTATCAAAGTATAAAAGCTGGAAAGTTTTGGGAGCTGATGCCAGCCTCCTTAATATACTTGGCACACAACAACCAACAAGAACCTGACACACGCCTTAAGAATGTGAAAATAACTGGATTCCAACTATAATAAAAAGTACTGTAATCAGATCTGTTAATGATAGGTTCCACTAAAAATATCTATGAAACTGAACATTTAAAGACAATTTATAGGAAACAATCATTTTCATTGACTTATGTGTTGTAACCTGCTTATCAAGGTGTAAACTATATTGCATCTTCATTGATCCTGGATAGTTTAAACCAGTAATAACATTGGTAACCTAGTTGCGAACAAGAACAAAAATTTTATAGTGGGACTATTGTTATCGGGGTAACCCAGACAAACTTAACAATCACAAAGCAAAACGGAAACAGTAGATTCCAATGTCTTTCTTCAGCTAATGACATGTAGAGAACAGAACAATAAAATTTCAACTTTTTTGCTTGAGGTGAAACTGAACAATACAAGTCTTGGTTGTTGGTTAACTTTGTCAGGGTGACCCTGATAACAGTAGTCGCACTACAACCAGAACGAATGGATTTCATTAATATGAGTTCCAAAAAGCCTATAAAACTGTTAAGACTGAATTTGAAATGATACTAAACACAATTTATAGCAAACACACATTTCCATGTGCTTATCCTGCTTCACCAAGAATAAACTATATACATGCACCTTGAGTGATCGTGGTTAGTTTAAACCTGCAAGGACATCCATGACCTACATGCTACACTGAACAATGAGTTTCATCACAAGTAATGACGCCACCGTCCTTTACTGAATGTTAACACCAAATTCCTGTTTCAGTCTGTTGTGATGGATTTGTTTAAGACTACGTTTGTCATCTTCTGTAATGACAATGCTATTAGCCCCAATTTTGTCTGAAGTGTCATTTTGAACACAGGATTTCTTTAAATGAAAGTAGGTGTTCTCTGGCTTTGCAGTAAATTTCAAACCTGTGGTGCCCTTTGGAGTATATGCCCTTATTTGCTTACGACATAAAACTATGTTGTAAGATTCTGGTGGGATGGGATCACTTGGGGTATTTCAAAACTTAAATTTACAACCATAACAAGTTGTAATTTTTGATCCAAGGAGCCACTTGATTGTAAACTTCTCTTGCTCAGGGAACTGGTACTCTGCAGGAGGGGCTCTAAATCCTGAACACTTCGGTCATGAGCTTGGCAGTTAGGGCGGAGTCACTGAAGGCCTGGTTTCTTTCCTGCTTTCTTTGGGATTGAGGAACTCACAAGGTTTGACAGCTTTGGCTCCCATGATGCTACTACATCAAAAAGAACATTTTCCTGGTGGGAGACCGCAAGGACATGGCCACAGAGGGTTTCACTTTTAAATCTCTCACAATCACATGTCAGTTTTGAGCCAGCACGGTTGACAATGTGTGGTTTCCGTGGATTGGTCAATGAAACAACCACCATTGTGTTTTCATTAATTTTTGTGACACCATTTCTGCCGATGATATCCTGTGCCTTATCCCAGGAACCTCGAAGGTATTCTGGAAGGCCACTGCAATCAAAGTCTGGAAGGTTAGTCAGCCAAGAGTGATCACTGGTAGACACTGAAGCTTCCATCTGGGAGGGTCCTGGCACAGATGATACAGTACTCGTCCCCTCCATTTCAACCTGGTGAAGTTTTTTAGATCCCACTGGGTACACAGCACTTATTTTTGCCACTCTTTCTTTCTTCGACAGACTCCTCCAGGAATCTTCTGTAACGGCAAATGCTGATAGTTGGGAGCCAGTTTGTAGGGACCATCCCCAACAACTGCCCGATGAATGTTGCGACGATATCGGCTCACGAAACCGCTGGCAATGTTTACAAATTCCCCATAAGAACACTTGGATGGCTTTCCAGGTGAAGACGCATTCTTTCACTTCTCAATTTCACTCTTCAATGATGAATTGATACTTTCTGTGCCATTGTTATAATAGAAATTGTCCCCCAGACCAGCTGCTCTGCGAATTGGGAGGATCATTTTGTTTTTCATGTCTTCTGCAATGTGAACAAGAAAATAGGAGTAAAATTGGTTTCCTTGTGGCGTAGTTCCCCAAGCCTCTTTAAGATGCAGCAACCTTGCATCAAAGACCTCATTAGATTCAACGTCAACAAGCCCTCTTGAGGTGTTGTCCCCAAATATGTCAACTAAGAAGTCGGACTTGTTCAGAATGCCTAAAGCTACCATCTTCATTTTAACATTGTCCTCCACATGCTTTTAACAGGCAAGAAACTGTGCAATCGGCATTTGGGGGGCAAGCCCATTTTCCATGGACCGTTGTCGATCAGACCCAACAAAAAGAATGTTTTCTATGTCTGAGTTATTCTCCCTCAAGGTACTTGCAAAATAGTGGAAAGTGGCTTGTTTCTCATCTGCATGAATCATCAATCGGACCAGGGAAAGTTGGGGGTTTTCCTGTTGACTTATCTATCATGGAAATATGTTGATATGATGTTGTGGTA